>QXVZ01023628.1:0-12057 GCA_008931825.1 Phallusia fumigata | reverse complement strand
AATGCCTAATGATGTTATAGAGTCAATAAATAAAACATTTCAAACAGAATTCGCCTTTGACCAAACATCTTGTTGCTAGGGTTCAAACATAGTAAATAAGATATGAGCTCAGCATTATATTATTTGGAAACTTACACACTGCCCTGTCCGAAACAGAGAATCAAAGATAGTCTTGCGACGAAATTTGTCTATTGATGAACACAACTGCTAATTAATATAAACTTGATGTGTACAAAGTAGCTCTGAATAACTAATTAGTCAACAATACCTGACAGTATCTCAAGCGAAAGAAAATAAAGTGTTGCTGTCACGCAAATGCTGTTCACGAAAACACTCCTTAACAAAGTTGCTCGGTGAAAACAACTAATCCTATTCGCTGTTAACCATAGCAACCTAAGAATATTTTTCCAGGAAGTTTACAGCTAATTTTAAATCGTTTTTTTTCTGTGAAAACTTATTCTTTCCGTCTCAAACTTCACCATAACTGTATGCCCTCTCGTCAGGCACAAGCGTTCGGCTCACACCGCTCTGCGACTCCCCGTCCCACATCTTTCAACGGCTTCTAATCATGCCCTGTTTGTGTTAAAATAAACGATGAGCGCCGCGCAACGTTGTAAGCGTAAACACCAGCAAACACCACGCGGCCTTGCCAAACGCCAAAGCCAGCACAGCGATCGCCCCGGGGCTCAGATTCAAGCCGGTTCGCCTCCTTGCTAATATTTCAGTTTCTGCAGAATAAATTGTTGCAGCCCCGTTTTTTTCCAAAGGTTATCTTGTGTGGGAAGCAATTTGTCGGGCCCTTATGTCCGCCTTGTTGCCAGTTTGTCAGCGGCTGGTGCTTGAGATGTGACCTGTAGGTAGGCATTACAAGACTGTTGTCGCCGCCATATCATGCGCAAAACGCTTACATATCAATTTCGGGTAACGACACAAATTTAAACCGCGCAAAACGCGGCACCACTACAAATTTGCCATTTTATTTCACGCTTTTCTCTTCCAGTTCAGTCAACACTGAGGTAAACCTGGAGGCTGTATTGCCCTTGTATGTAATTTTTGGTAGCTTGCGTTTTCCAAATAAACAACCCAAAGTTCTGGAAAATGCAAAGTTTCGCAAACAAAAATCTGTAAAAACTTTGCCGAAGTAAAGGAAATTATTTGATCCACACCGCCTTTCGTAAAAGACAGCACTTGTCTAACTTGCGCACGCTAAGCATTTAGGTGCAATGTAGCATATCGATGAATCGACAATGGCTTCTAGCTGCGCTAAGCGGTAGAATTAAGCGAAGCGATTACAGTGATCTGAAGATTATTCATCGGTGATGGAATTTCGGTTACAGAATTCGGCAATCGCTAGATCTGGTAAACAAGCGAATTAACCGTGGCACGCTCCCTTTGCTCATAACAAACGCTTATTGCTGCGGGCGACAGACCAGTAAACCGCTAAAGACTAGTACAAATTCGTAATGATTTTGATGTAAAAGCATAAGGTTAGTATTCTAGCGATTTTATCCGCTGGCATTCTTTCGAGCAGGTTCCTGTTTCTGTGAAATCTCGTTAGTTTCGCTCAAAGATAGCACTGCCACAAATAAAACAAGACATTCAAAGTTTTAGTTCAATTAAAGTGGCCTAATTTTAAACCAGCCTAATTTAAACGTTTGTTTCAGTCTCGGTAAACTTGATGTTACCATAATAAAACACAATTTTGTAAATAATATAGTAATTAGGAATAGACACACATATGACTAAGCACGCCGCACCAGTCAACCTACGCTGTTACAAAGAAACTTACACACAGGTTCTAAGCCTTTGCATCATCTGCAATTTGCTGAATCGACAATGCACAAAGTAGTCTGCTTCCCGCATTATAAATGCTGGGGATAGCGAAGAACGACGGCGCTTGGTTCTTCGTCAATGCGGCGTGACGCGCGTCTTCACGGCTATGGGTCCTCACTGGGGCGGAACCCCCGTCCGTAAACCTCGAGGAATGCGCCACTAGGTGGCGCCGTTCGCGCAGAAACCGCACCCAAAGGTCACGTGACAAACCACCTACATGCGGACCGCTATAGTGATTCGATTAACGCACACCAAAGTCCCATTATTACAAAATTTACCCCACGGAATGTTGCAGGGGCGTTTCTCCCTGGCAAATTTTACGGGATTAGGCGGGTTATTGTCGACGATACACACACGTTAAGTCTATTTTTAGACGTTTTGGGTCACTATAACCACTGCATGCCTGCCGAAGAAATTCCAATGGTATCGGATCAAGTATAGAATCGGTGGATCTCAACAACTCTGTAAAAGTTATGTGCAGATTTTGCTTACGCCACGAAATAAAGCAATTCATGAGCAAAAATTGATGTGTCGTTTTGTTTTTTCGTTTCCTATTGTCTCCAAACGCATTTAAAACTAAAAAATATATATGATTCACTCGAGAATTTTTTCCTTTTTCTGTTGCGACATCAGATGATTGCGTCATAGCGAACCAGGTAAATGCGACATCAGAATTTAAAACGCGCCGGAATTCTGTGCCCACTTTCGTGCAGAAAGAATGCAGTGATATACACTCACCGTCGAAATATGTTGTTTGCGCTTATCCAGCTCTGGTGATAGGATTGAGGTGGTTAGTTCGCATGACTCACAAAAGACGTCTGTAATCATTTTTTACACTTTTATTCAGAAATGACTGTCCTCACATGTGAGTTTTTTGAGTACGTTACTGAAATCTATGAATTTGCGTCAAATAGAGTTTGTGTAGTCTCGATTTTTGCGTTCAGAAACATGTTTGCTGTCACATGACACGCTAACAACAAACCATGGGTGTGCAGAAAAACTTTCAGCAACGTAAAGTTTTCTGACCCATAATTCCGCGCGGGCTGTGATGTGCAACGAGTGGGACGTACTCAATTACAAGCGCTGCAAAACGAACTGACTCACAGCCAGGGAGTGGAATGCGAGATACGCATCGGCATTTAGCAAACATAGCCCGGGGGTAGCCTTGGCTCGGGTTGCAGCTAAACGCACACCGAGAAGACTTTGTCTCTTTGCTGCTATGGATTGGTTACCTGAATTCCTTGCAGGCATCAGATTTGCTGCAAAACCTACGCCCAAGTGGTAGTTGTTTCGCGCTTTTTGTGGTAAGCGGTGTTTTAATTGTGGTAAGCGGGTCATTGAGTCGACCGCGCCGCACCCGCATTCATCCCAGTTTGCGCACGAAACACAACATATCTGCCCAATAGCCGTCATCGCCAGCCTAAAAACGTCATCATAGATGGATTTAAGGGAACTATACGTCATAACCATGTCGATGCGAAGGGTTTTGATGTAAGCTGAAATATAGCAGATGCTACAGATGGAGCTGTGATTGTATTTCGAATAATACATCGCCACCAAAACGTGTTCAAACAGTTATTCTCTAAACCCCACTGGGAGATTTATGACACCTGTTTGTAATTCGTCAGTATTTAATTTAGAATTGTGTCAAAACCACGAGATTGGGGCTTTGCAGTGATTGATACAGTACCATTGCAATATTTGTTCATTTATCAATCCTGAATAATAAGGTTGCAACCAGGCACATTAGCAAGCATAATTTTAAAAATATTTTTTGCGTTCATAAATCGGGTAGTTTGACAATCCATGAAGTTGATGCATGTGTTGACTTTTACTCTGTGTATCCATGTAACGTTTTGTTTTGCAATTCAAAACGTCTTCGCCGGAATAAAGCTCATAACTTTAATTCCAAAACCAACCGTATAATTCCCAAGCCACATTATCCCAAATTGCTCGGCACGATATAATTTTTTCACTTTTTCCTGTTGACTTTAACAACATTCGTTTGTGCAGCCTGCAAGCCAAGACCCACAGGCCTAACTTTCCAAGGGTTGAGTTTGCCATTATCACATACATACCAGGTGTTGTGCAGCATATCACATTATACCACATCAATCGCTTTGCGTGTGGTCAGAGAATGCCGGACGATACACCAAAGCTGATCCTCTTCGTTTGTCACAATAATTCACCCTTTTGAAAGGATTTACAAACAGATTAACTATAAGGCGTGACCGTCAGGTAACTCATTCATGCACGACAAAGAGCGCAATTTGGTACCACGACGCCAACAAGATTTATGAGTCACAACGACCATTTGTTTCATTGATGCTGAAATCAGTTTGTATGTGCTGTGGATTGATATTGCAACGCACGAAGTGAGAAAATAGTGTTTTGTGTGTGGACTATCTTCCGAACATTTGTAAGCGTTGGTAGTTTTTATCCGGATTTTTAGGAATATTTAAGGTACGACCCACCAGACAGCTAATTTACCAAAAACAGGTTACGTTCCGCTTTCATTTTCAGCCATGCCATGATTTCTGTCAACTACACTTCTGAACCACAGGTATTTTGATACAAGAGAGAGGTTAGCTGACTTTTTTAACCACGCCGAAGTCGAGAACTAAGCACGCCGAAGTTGAAATTACCTACGGAATGCGCAGAAGTTTCCAACAGTCAACAAAACCCACTTCCCCGCGGCCACAGAGAGAAACTGTTGAGCACAGACTGTAGTTTGGGCGATGTGGAAAACCGCCGGACGCCAAAAATTCGAGGCAGCGTTTGCCTTGGCTAACATTTCGCATACCCAGCATTTAGAAAGGCACTGGGGCGTACAGTTGGGTCGCGGTATTTGACCCCGTCACCCACAACTTCAGATCCCCAAAACCCGGTCGCTTGCCCCAAGGAGGTAAGCTACTTTACAATGAGCTTTTGTTCAGGTAAGAAATGCGAGCTTACATAGTAGCCAAGTTTTGTCGGCCGTAGCATGCGCTAAAGCTTACTGCAATGCTCAAGTTAATGATGTAATTGCACAAGGGAATTTGTACAAATAAATCAACATTTTATCAAAATAATATCCTCTAGATAATATGTATGTCAAGAATACATTTTATTGCTCATTCACTTGTGTATGTAACGCACAGTTTTGAAGCTTCTCGTCCAAACGTTTGCATTAAAATGTATTTATTCGACACAAGCTCCCTGGCAGTTATGTTTTTATTTAAGCTACTCTTTAAATTCGTATCTTGTGTTCTTACATACACACATACCGTTTTGATACTTGGCACTCGCGCCCAAATTAAACTCTTTACGTGCACTAGAATTCTGCACAGATTCTTTAAATATTTGCATTTACACTAAAAATGCAGAAAACCCTTAAATGTGTTTTTGTTTACCTTGTCGCAGCCAATAATTTTTCAGGTAAGTTTCTGTGGGAACCACAACGTAACGATCGATTTCAACCATTGTGGCGCCACCTGGCGGCCTCACTTATGACTTCCGAGACACGACACTGTATACGATGATTATTGTATTTTACAAATCACGCAGAGAATTTAGTGCAAACTAAACAAACATTTTTCCGACTCTTAAAAACACGGAAGTCGGAACGCTTAATAAAATCTCGCCGAAAAAGGAAACAACAAATTCCCGCTTCATTCCAAGTTTGTTGTGCCGCAGATAAAATACCTGACGATATGATCCGCATTGAGTACCGAAGGCCGAGATGCAAGAAAACCTCATGGAAACTATGGGTTGGGTGCATAACATTTTCATTGAGTTGTTTGTTACACGTTTTGTTGTCTCAAATAGAGCAAAGAGTGACGTTGTAATTTGGGCAAAGTGGGTGACATCGGAGAGCAAACAAAACCATAGCAAATTGGCTTGTCAGTTGTCGGCCTGTTTTCTGTTCTTGATTGGTTTTTCCAAGTAATTGTGTTACATTAATAATAAAACGAAAAACGCAAAAGCGTTATTCGACCTTCGGCGTCTACGGAGAAACATAAGGAAGCTGATGCGATGGGCGGGAACAATTTTCAATCAGTTTCCCACGAAAAAGGCGAAAAGCAATGCATAAAGGAACGCATAACGCAGCAGAGTAAGACATGAAGTTTCCTACGCAAGGCTAGCAACAAAAGCCATTTGTTTCGTGAAATGACGCGTACAGTTTCATACGAATAACTTTTGTCAAATTCATACAAACCAGATACTGTTAAACGTGTTAAATGCTTTCAAATACCATTGAAATTTAAACAAGCAAAAAACTTGCCGCTAAAGCTATAACTTGCAACAAAACATTGATGACGCGGTATGGCACTGTATCCGGCTGGAAGCGGGGTCAAAGGTTAAACGACCGGAATGATTTTTTGTCTGAACTGGTGAAAATGGGAAGAGACCAATTCAGCATAAAGACGGCTCACTTTGGGGAAGAGGGAATAAGGAAATATATTTATATTAGAAATATAAAATACGTTTATGTGACCTGCAGTTAAGTCTTGATAAAGGGCTTGGTTAAGATACATCGGTTTAGGCGGATTATACTTGCCACTATGAATAAATAAATGTTCCCGCTAGGCATCTCTTTTTTACTTTTTTTCAAGTCCATTAAGCATGACAAGTCCATGAAACGCCGATAAAACGCCAAATAATAAAATCGTTTCGTTTCAACAATCTGTTGCTTTACGAGATCGCGCAATCATAAACTAAATACCAAAGATGAACGGGTTAAAAACATTTTCAAGGGGTCGCACCTTTGTGAAAACAAAGCCACAACGTGAAATAGTAATCAGCATGACAATGACGTCACGACAAGTGACGTAACAATAACAAAGGCACGCCTTTCTGTTTCACTCTTACTTCTCAAATGCGCTCGCACTGGACGGAACTAAAAATCGAATTAATCTGAAATAGTGCAAAGTCACGTCATCAGCGTGACGTTACAAATGATGGTGACGTCATAGGAAATAGTAACGCCGCACATTTGCGCGACACGTGTAAATGCATACTGTGAACGGTGGTTGCTTTACAGGTAGGAAATAGAAATAGGGGTGGAATCCTTGTTTTTCCACACCATTACGCAATATTGGGTAGTGCAGGATTTGAACGTGAAATAATTACATTATGACTAACATCTTAATTTTATTCGTTAAGGAACAACCGATTTTACTAAGCGCCCCTGCATTAGTATTAGTAACATGGTGTTTATTTGCCGCGTTTTTTACGCTTTGGCGTTCCGTAAACCGTAATTTTTTCCAGAATTTCCACCAACCGCACTACACCGAGCTTATCTTAGGAGCGCTTCCAGTTTTTTCGGGCCGCACTGGACCAACACCGTTTCGCGGCGATTTGTCTTCAAGAAGCATCGTTCTCGAGTCACTGGACAGAACCGTCATCGTCGACGAATCGTGATCCCCACTCGCTGGACCGAGATGCTCAATAACGACACCTGGCTGCGCGTCGTCGTCTAACTCCACTCCCGATGAAGGGCGCTGTTCCGCACCCGGTCGAAAGCCGACGGAGTTGTTTGAATTATAGCTGACCGAATTGTACCCAGATTCAGCAGAGGACGTAGGTTCCATGGGGTGATTATGGTGCGTGATGGTAACAGACGGTTCGTCAGCGCCCACGTTGCCTGGTAACGACATAAAAACGGTCACCATGATTTACCAAGAGATGTATATGTTTTTTTTTTCAATGTTCTAAAGTAGTGAAACTAAAACGCCTCCTTGCATATGGTCATGACAGTGTGTCATGCGATTTGATTGACCCCATATCCCTAGTGATTATCCCGTTAGCCACCAAAAATGGGTCAAATTATTAAACAATGTCTTGATTGGATAAAATTTAAACAATTTGTAAAAACAGTGCTGATGTGGTGTATGGGTTTGTTTATCTGACCTTATAGCCCCAACAGTTAACCAATTAGCCTCCAAAAATGAGTCAAATTTGTAACAATGTCAGAACTGAACGAAATTTAGACAACATTGTGGTACATTAATTGCTGTGTTAACCCCAAAGCCCCAGCAGTTGACCTTTTAGTTCCATAAACTTCGAAGATTGGGTCATACACATTAGCATTTGTCTATTTTCGCTGAAAACATATTTAAATTATAGAGGATTCCCCCATACATTGCTTTGAATTCGCTCTGATGGGTTCAAAAACTATAAAATGGCTTTTCTGTGGCAATTTCATTCAATATTGTAAAAATAAATAGAGCCGACCTAGAAATTCCAACTTCGAACATTTATTTATTCCATAATATTCTAGAATAATTTTCTACAGTTCGTTGCAGGCGTTGATTTGGCCCGACAACGCTTGATTAGTTAAGAGGAAGTTCGTACCTGGTCCAGGTTTAACAGGGATGTTGGCGTTTTGTTGGTTAAAATTCGGTTGCCGTGGATACGCCGGTTGCCTTGGATACGACGCGCCGCTTGTGTCGTAGGGTTCGTTGTCAACGGCCAGTTGCTGGGAAGTTGTTGGTTGTCCTGATCGATCCTTTGGGGAGAACGAATATAGTAAAACACTCTACTAATTAAAATGGTAAAATGGGTAAATTCAACCTAAAGTCACGAAGCACTTGTACATGCACTTTGCATCGAAACAACTATTGAAATATAAAACTTCTCCGCGCCATACTTTAGTTAATATTGTTGTTTAATTATTCAGACGTTTTTGGGGCCTGTGGGTTAACGGATGGTTTACCTGGGTTCAAAAGTTACAGTGCAAAACTTTAGATACCTATCAAGCGTACCTATTTGGAATTTAAACGACTTTACCAAACGAACCGGTTTAAGACAAAAAAACATAATATATTCACCTTTACAAGGGGGACCCATAGAATAAAAATCGCCACAACGTTTCTAAGCTTTAGGCTAGTAATTAGAAAACGGGTAAAAGCCAACCTTTCCTAACGGTGACATGGGACTTATTTCAAAAAAGGTTCGTGGAAAAAATACTTTATGTGGCGTCATCTGGTGCGTCACGGTTGCGCAACTATTTTTACAATATGGTCGACTCGAATTCTACCGGGACATAATTACTGGCGTCAAAGTTGCTGTCGTAGATTTTAAAAAATTCCTAAAAGACTATTTGTTGATTATTTTCCTAAATTGTGGCAACGTTGGAGCGAGGCCATGATCCAGGCACAAACTATCATCTTGTAAATCAGAGGTATTTATCACTGTTAGGATTTGAAGCAATAACCAGCTAAACACCCACCCCGTCTTGACCAGTCGATCCATACATCTGACCATTGGTCTGCGAGGGTGACACGTAATCATCGGACACAAAACCACGGCGATCTATCAGTGAAGGAGGGAGTGGAGAGCACAGAGCGTAAAAGCAGTTGTTGATTGGTCCACCCTTGTCAAAAGGATTCTTTATGTCCTGGCTCCTCTTTTTCGACCAGGTTCCCTTGATCTGTACCGAAGTTGTGTTTGTTGTTAGTTAAAATACTGTAAGGACTCCAGTCGGTCTAAGTTTTAATGAGATAAGGTTGTGAGTTTTCGAACAAAAACTTTCTCAATCAACTTCAGATATTATGTAAATTAGGCATATCAGGTTTATCGGTTTAAGCACAGCAAAGTAACCTTTTCGGGTTTCAAGTAACCTCAACATGACAATTTATACGAATTCTAGGTTGTAAAATTTTGTTTTAAGTATAATACATGTCGTGTTACAAAGTTTTTGGGAGGTAAAGTTGTTTAAGTTTAAAAATTTAAACCTCCCTGTCTAGGGGTGCTAAATGAGACTTTTAATATTTAGAGTTCAATGCTTGTTGACTAATAACCTGATCAGGTTTTCTGATATTTTTTACAACACCATAAATAATGCAAGCACACATACGTCTTCATTTGTAGTTAAACTCTGCACGACAAGGTAGGAGTGAAATCCTGACAGTCCAATCACCGACCAAATGCTGAAGAAGCAGATTAAAAGCTCAAGCACAGTTAACATGGCTGTCAAGGAATAAATTTTCTCAGTTTTGGGAGAAATGTTTGCATTTAACTGCATGAAATCAGTCAACTTATTACATAATTTCAAAAATTTTGCCCTTTGATTATTTGTAACACCTGAAACTTAATGTTTTTTTATTGCTGGTAGCAACAAGGTCCCTAGAAGTTTTATACATGAAGTCACCAAACCTTCAGCAGAATTTGTAAAAAGACACATACACACACATGTGTATGTTGTGACGAGGCTCATCAAACATAAGGATTTATGTAAACCAAGTTAAAGAAACTAAACTTTGACACAAAAACTATTATGAAAAGGATATCTCCCAGGGCTGATCTTTAGTGCGTCAAGAAATCCATGCTTGTTGGACACTAGAAGAATGAAAAATGGATTAAGCAATATCTTTTGACACAAGAAAATAAACAAATGCTTTTTTACTTACATAGAACTATGTGTACAATAGAAAACGAGAATATGAAAAGGCATAATATTGAGAGAGACATGACGAAAAGATAAAAGTATCTGTAATTCCTTCTTCCAACACAGTTCCCCACCCATGGGCAATGATGATCAAAGTGATCTAAAAAACATACATTTTATAACTAAAAAAAATATTTAAAAGTTTTTTAATTAAAAAAAGTAAAAATGATGATTTTAAGCATAAAAACAAGCAACAGATCACTTTTTAACAGAACCCAGCCTTTGCTCAATTTTGAATTTTTTATTCACAGGCATCAACAGAACCAAAAACTGACATAAACGTGCAAAACAGCAGAAAAGCATTTTGTACTAAAAAGTTTATCAGTATTACAGTAATGGCAGGCAAGGTTTAAGGTTGTGATACAAAGAACAAGATGAACCCATTGTAACCAAGGATAGGGCCATTTGAGATAAGAGGGTGGAATTTAAGTGGGTAAAATTGTCTTGTTTGATTTCAAGTGGACTGATGAGTGAGCTAAATTTAGCCGAGATGATTTGAAAATAGAGCCAGCAAATTGGCAAACTTTGTACACAATAGCAAACAACTTAAAAATGAAACTTAACAAACAGTAAAATACCAAAAAACGGAATAAAAGAGTTTAAATTAGTTCAAACAAAAACCGCTGACACAAATATAAAAAATCTGGTATACTATGATCAAGTGCTGCAGCACTATTATGTAATTGTATTTAATCTGTGTGTCACAGGAAATCAATCATTTTTTTGTAATTAGTGAAAGTATATATAGTTGGTTTTTCATTAGCGTTATTATAAAATGACTGGGAGTGTAATTTACAGAGCCAGCAATTTAACTCAGAACTATTTTAATAAAATCAATGCATATGTTAATGAATATAAGTGGAGCTGGTCAGAGGTCAGAGGTCAAATTCTGAAAACTGGACCAAGATTTTACTGGAAAAAAAACAATAGCAATACCCCAATATGACTTCCTTACAATTGGCCACTTGGAAAATTATTTAGAAATTTGAAACAAATGTAGCTGGAAAATTCACAGACAGCAAATAACCTGTCCATGCTATCGTCTCTGCAGACGTAAATTATTTCTATTCTGCACAACTTCTAGTTCAACTCTAACTCACCAACACAGTTGTCACACAAACTGCAATGTGAAGCCCTGGGTGGCCGAAAAATTCTGCAGGTGAAGCAGTATTTAAGTTTGTAGGGAACGCCATTAATTTCAATGTCGAGGGTCCGCGGTGGCGGTNTCTAGTTCAACTCTAACTCACCAACACAGTTGTCACACAAACTGCAATGTGAAGCCCTGGGTGGCCGAAAAATTCTGCAGGTGAAGCAGTATTTAAGTTTGTAGGGAACGCCATTAATTTCAATGTCGAGGGTCCGCGGTGGCGGTCGATAACCAGGCTGGCCATTGTCTGGATTGTTCTGTTGTTCCTCTGAAAAAAAAACAGGAAAAAAGGGTTATGGTATGGTCACAAATTTTTTTGTGAAGCAGAAATGTAGTTTTGTATAAACATTCTAACAGTGGTCAGGAAAATTAATTTTAAAGTTTCCAGATTCATTGATGAAAGACATCAAAACATCATTGAATTATCCTGCAATGGTAAGATTCTGTGCCCATAAAATGTACATTTAAACAGAATGACATGTGTTCAAAGTTTTATATTAATGTGATATATCACCAAATCACAAATTAGTTCAGAACTAGTTCAATAACGATTTTTGATAGGGATACTGAAGCAACTCTTTCAAATCAACTTTGCCCATTTAATGTTAACACTAAATGTTGGGAATAGTATGACACTTTAAATCAA
>QXVZ01023627.1:0-13621 GCA_008931825.1 Phallusia fumigata | reverse complement strand
TTTTGCAGGAGGTTTAGCACTGGCAGTAGAAGGGCCATCAAAGGCAGAAATCTTTTGCGAAGACAACAAAGATGGAACTTGCTCGGTGTCGTATCTTCCTACAGCACCTGGCGAGTACACGATTACTGTCAAGTTTGATGATCAAGACATTCCCGGATCTCCCTTCCTCGCAAATATTGCAGGTGAGTCTTCAATTACTTGCGTGGTTGACATGGCGGCTGTGTTTGGCGAGTGATCGCTCATCCTGTAAATGTAGGCGACCCAGACCAAAGGAAATCGAGGCTTGCTTACGGAACTACAAGCGATGTGGCTCTGAAAATAAACGAATGTGACCTCTCTATATTAGCTGCCAGCATTGTTGCCCCTTCCGGCCACAAAGAAGATTGCTGTCTCAAAAAATTGCACAATGGTCACATTGGTAAGCGCGAGTTGCTATCTGTTTGATTTTTACGGTCTTAAGTATTTTCAACAGATAATACAAAAAATACACTTAGCTTTTGACATTGGCCAAATTATTTTCATTGCAGTATTGGCTTATATTACACATTAGGGGTGTTTACTAATTGAAAAATACACAAAAATTGCTAATTTACCAACCACAAATTACACAGGTATTTCGTTCACGCCCAAGGAAATTGGTGAACATTTGGTAAATGTAACGAAGCGTGGACAGCACGTGACCAACAGCCCCTTCCGTATAATGGTGGGTGAGTCAGAAATCGGTGACGCAAGCAAAGTGAAAGTGACTGGTGATGGATGTAAAAAATGTTGCGTCATGGAAAGAACGCACTTCATGGTGGACACCAGAAACGCAGGTTTGTTGTTTTGTCTTTTAATTCGGTTAAATGATTGGATCTATGGTTCGTTTTGTATTTGCTCATAACTATGCAGGACTATAGTAACAAGCCATCGAAACACTTAGGTTTTCGGATTTTCTCTAACCACACTGTATGTGCTTAGGCTACGGTGGATTGGGCCTATCAATAGAAGGACCGAGCAAGGTGGATATCAACTGCGAAGATATGGAAGATGGGGTGTGCAAAGTCACTTACACACCACAAGAAGCTGGAAATTACATCGTTAACGTGAAATTCGCTGACAAGCATGTTCCCGGCTCCCCGTTCACAGTCAAATGTAAGAAATACTGATGTTTAAATGAACTACAATGTTATTAGTTTGAAAAAATTCTTTGTTTTTTCGTCAGGCGATGGTGAAGGTGCTGTACAGAAACACAGCATCACCAGACAACAAAAGGCTGCATCCGTTGCCACTGTTGGAAGCACCTGCGATCTAAACCTAAAAATACCAGGTATGTTTTTCCCAAATTGTGTTTATTTATCTCTTTTCTCATCACAATTTCTGTCTACACTTCTTGCATTTCATTTTCCTCCTTTTCCTTCTCTCTTGGGCTAAACAGAAAACTGGAAACACTCTTTATCCTCAACGTCGCGCCCATCCAGTGCTTCATCCTCCTATAGCCAGTCTTATTCAAGAATGGAACAGACATCGTACAAAAGCTCGTCACTGGGTGGCGCCCAAACGCAGACATACGTCCAGGAAAAGTTTGGTGGCCCTGTATCTAATACTTCCTCTTCTTCTCCNTTTTTCCCAAATTGTGTTTATTTATCTCTTTTCTCATCACAATTTCTGTCTACACTTCTTGCATTTCATTTTCCTCCTTTTCCTTCTCTCTTGGGCTAAACAGAAAACTGGAAACACTCTTTATCCTCAACGTCGCGCCCATCCAGTGCTTCATCCTCCTATAGCCAGTCTTATTCAAGAATGGAACAGACATCGTACAAAAGCTCGTCACTGGGTGGCGCCCAAACGCAGACATACGTCCAGGAAAAGTTTGGTGGCCCTGTATCTAATACTTCCTCTTCTTCTCCCTTTGTTCCTAAATTCACTAAAAATCTGACGAAGTTTGGAACTTTTGAACATCCAATATACAATAAAGGCAAGAGTTTCCTTGTTAAAGACAACAGTAACATTTAAAACTGCTTTTCTGTGACAGCCCATGACAAATACCGTTCATTTGACAAATTCTCATAATAGGTGCTGGTGTCGCTGATCTCACTGCCGAAGTAATAAATCCAAGTGGCCACAAAGAAGCTGCTGAAATAGTTGAAACCGATCCAAATGCGTACAGCATCAGATTTGTACCGAAGGTATAGAAGTTAACTTTTGACACCCTTTGTGTGTGCTAAATGGGTGTTTCTTTAAATATTAAACAATTTTTAATTTAGGAAATGGGAGTCCATACAGTCAGTGTTCGTTATTTAAATCAACACGTACCAGGAAGTCCATTCCAATTTACTGTTGGACCACTGGGCGAAGGGGGAGCAAAGAAAGTTACAGCTAGCGGACCTGGCTTGGAAGCAGCCACTGTTAAAGTACCTGGTGAGTAAACTTCCACTGTTTAACTGGAACGATGAAAAGGTTTCACCTAATAAACAATGTGTAAATGTTTTGCAGCTGATTTTGTATTTGGACCCGAGAGGCTGGTGCTGGCGGTCTCTCCATTGCAGTGGAAGGACCTTCAAAAGCAGAAATAAACTTTGAAGACAGAAAGGATGGATCTTGTGGCGTTTCCTATGTTGTCACCGAACCAGGTCAGTTTTATGGCAGCTTACTGGTAAATTAAATTAAACATGATTTAAAAAAAGGACATTCTGACACTAATGAGCGACTAGCCTGATGGGTTAAGGAAACGGTTGTGTACATATTTTGCAAAAAACTTGATTGACATAAAGATCATAAACTTTTTTGAGGCTTTCCCACAAACATATGCATTGTGTTGCCTAATGCTTCTTTTAATTTGTTCTCAGGAGATTATGAAGTTTCTGTGAGATTTAATGACGAACATATTCCAAACAGCCCCTTTCCTGTTCATGTGAGCGGAGTGGGTAGCGGGGTTGATTCAGTAAGTAAAACCAAAACTTTGTTATTAAATTAAATGAATCATTCCATACAACGCCTGTTCGTTGCTCATAACAGAGTCGTTTCAAGTCGGATTCTTCCAAAGTGAAGTCATTTGGCAGTGGGTTAAGGCGAGCGAAGATCGGGGAAAACAATACCTTCACTGTTGACTGTGGAAATGCTGGTACGTATAAATACATCGTTTTTTATCTAAATCATAAAATTAATGAAAACAAGACAAAACAGTAAATCAAGTTTGCTTGTGGGTTTTAGCATTTTGTTGCTGAGTTGTAAATCTGTATGTTGTTTTACGTCTATTTGCTTTTATAAAATCCCTTGCTGTATACTTGTTTCAGGTGACTATACTACTAGACAGAAATAGGTGTAACAAAATTCTTCCCGGAAATTAGGGCAGATCACCTTGAATTTTGTAGCAATAACTGAAGTAGGATAAAAAATTTTGGATTTAAAATTTTATTATTGGTATTCTGGACTACACTAACATTCTGTATTCCTCGTTCTGGTGGTTAAACAAGATATAAATTTGCAGGAAGTAACATGTTGCTGGTCGGCATCCACGGCCCGAGCACACCATGCGAAGAGGTTCATGTAAAGCACATGGGACACAAGAGGTACACAGTCACTTACACTGCGAGAGAGTCCGGTCAATACATGCTCATTGTCAAGTGGGGAGAAGAGCACATTCCTGGAAGTCCCTTCCAAGTCACTGTGCCATGAGATGAAAGTTAGTGGTACAGGATGTGCATCAAAACATTGAATTCGTGCTTTCGGCTTCGAACTTGCATAACTGCCGAAATTTATTTGTACATACCATTAGGATTGAACGGGTGGTGGTACAGCTGCTTTTGCGCGTATACGCAACAAAAAAGGATGTTTATGAGCACTTGAGTATATTTTTCGTGTGATATTTGTATCGTTGTTGTATTGTTGCTCTGCTCGTTCTAAATTTGATCAATCATCGTCGAACCTAACACATGTTTTGGCATTTCGAATAAAGATTTTTCGAAAGTGTTCCTGCAACCAGAAATGCATGGTTAAATTGTCAAGCGCAAAAGTTTTTAAACATGTGACTGTTTAGAAATGCATGTTGAACCAGATTGTATACTATAGTTGCATAGCTTTATTTTTTCTGTATTTCGCATGTTTGTCAGCTTGTACATACAAAAATCAAAAAATCCACATGCTTTCATGCAGTATATCATTATTGGTGCCGTTATACTCAATAATAAAATATTGGATGGAACGTTTGAGATTTATTGCGTGCGATTGATTGCTGCTGCAGTCACTGTTTGATGGTTTAGGCATACTTAAGTCACATCAATCTTATGTAGTCTGTGCGTATACCTTGACGTTGACACAGACGATGTGCTGAAACATCAGAAAGTAGAATCAATGATAACGTAGAATAAATTAAACAAGAAAATATCGTTCAACGGTAACCCACGCCGTTTTGGACTAATTAACCACTTTTGTAAACAGGTAATCTAAAAAGTAAATTACATTTCATGAGTTAACGTAGCTTACGAGTATTTGGAATATTTGCTAATCTGTGAGTTAATATAAAACTACCAAAACCAGTATTCGTTGTTTAAATCGTCCAATACATACATGTAGTACTCGACTGTTAAAAATTGCGACTCTTATGTTCCAGCACCCGCGACGTTCGCAATAATTATCGCTTTTGCAGAGTTTGAACCATGTTTCACACTAACAAATCAAATATACGCCTAAGCGTTATTAATTGATCGTGAAATGTCGATCATCGTCAAATCATCTTGCGGCGTGTTCGCCCCGTGTATCTAAATCGTGCACCATCATCTTAGCGTATAGTTTCGTGGTTAGCTGTTGTTGGCTAATGGCTTATGTATATCACTACACCCTGTTAATGTTTTAATAAGCTGTGACAAATATTTCGTTCCCAAACATGTTTTTAAATACGCATTCGAAAAAACGCCAAAGAACAATTTACAAATTTCGTTTATACGTTTGATTGCACAACGCTTGTTTAAAAACATGCTTTTTTGATACCTTCATGTGATATGTCGGTTTTCAAGATCTCTTGTGATGAACTGACTGCTTCGCCGTTAAAGAGCTTTACCTATTTTGTCGTGCCAACGTCGCGACTGCCAATGAGAGATTTTCCTCTGGTCGGTATTTCCGGTCTCCGAGTCGTTGCTCGCAGACTTGAGAAGGTTTGACGATTCGCACCCCAGTACACCACACACACGACGGTACGTGTTTTTTTACAATCAAAGGAGACGCCTTGCTCAATTAATGAACAAATTACGTTGCATTGTACATACAATTTAGACGGTCGCGGTAGCAGAGGATTCCTTAGGTGAGCTAGTGACACACGGCTGTGTGGTTTTTTACAACATTGCCTACGGTTGACGTATAAATGCAGTGTTGTAAAATAATTGGGGCACCCCAAGGCTGAATGATTAAAGCAATCCAGAAGCATTCCAGCGATTGGATAATTGGGATCTTTACGTTTTTGCCAAAAAAATCCGTGGGACGAGAAGCGACGGCAAGGCACGCATAAGCACGCGCACACACACAGAGGCAATCTATGCAAGGCAAAGCGTGGCGTGCACACACATGAGATTCCGCGTTCCGGTCGCGAAAGCGCTTACGAAGGAGGAAAGCCGCTATGCACGCGTTCGTCCAGTTCGCGAACCACGGGACCGGAGACTACACGAGCCACTGTTGGCATTTTGCTGCCTTCAAAACCGAACATCGTCAGCTCACAGCCTCAGACGAGACGCGCAGCCGCACAAAACGTAGCCGGAAATGACGTCAGTAATCAGATCTGACGAGATACTCACGACGAAAGCAGTACTGTCAGCCTGTCAGCAACACCGTACAGCCAGTGTTGCAACTGCCCTTTATGAGGAAATGACCATGCCATAGAGTGCGGGCTTTAAGATGTCTACAAGCCAACACTGCTAAGCGGAAAGTTAACTTTTTACGACGTGTAGAGATTAGGAATAGATATTAAGACAAGAACGGCGAAAAATCGTGTTGCTGTTGTATCTACTACATTTCACATGACGTTGTTGTGTCAAAAGTAGTTGGTGTGCTGTGTAACTTTTGGTTTTGTTATTTCTACTACAGAATTGAATCATGTAAATGTACGATTCGGCTTGTTAAAACACGATAACACTAAACAATGCGAGGTGACAAACGAAAAACATCCAGAAACAGCACTGGAACTCGTCACGGAAGAAGTCAAAACGACGAAAAAGTACCTTTGGATATTACTGAAAAACAAACATTGACCAAGGAAAATGACGCAAACCAAACTACCGAGAACGATGGACAAAACAGAAGTTGCAAGCAAATAGAAGACAAGGGGTTTCAAACACCCGACCCGAGATTAAATGTTTCCAAACCTCAAAATGATGCGGAATCTAATAAAAGAACTGCTGGCAGTGGCGATTATACCACCAATCCGCTGGTGTCAAACGAAAGGCTAACTGACGAGCGCGTTGAGGCTACAACAAGCTACGAAAGCGACAGTCACGAAGCTGGGAAGGATGTGTTGGAGAAAGAAAACGAAGATTGTTCGATTAACCCGGGTTCGCATCAAGATGTCGCATCGAAATTTTACTCGAGGTTGGTCAGTTTGTTATGATTTTAACCGTATAGCTGCTAGCCAAAGACCCGAAAGTTCCGACAGGCATTTCGTCCATTGTTTGTGTATGAGTTGTTGTGCACCGCTCCGACTGGCTGCACCGGATGTGATGTCACTCTTTCGCCTTCGCGTTTTCGCTATGATCCTTTGAGCGTTATGGACGTAACGATGCGCTGCTATTGTTTGCATTGCATCGGTAGTTTAGGTTGGCCTGCGGTGACCAACCATCTGCTTATGTCCATTTGGTTGGCCTAGCGTTAAATGTCGGATCCAAATTCCGTTTCTAACTTTGTTCTCATTTAGAATTCAATAACGTTAGTTGGTCATCTGCTCCCTGTCAAATCTTTAAATTCAAATTTTATCCTGATTTTTCAAATCATTTCAAAGTCATTTGGTAACGTTCATATTTGTTTTCTCTGTCTGCAAACGCACAACGGCTAAGACAAATATAATTCTAAAAAACGGTGCAAATTGCAATAAATTCAATCTTGTACAGCCTGTTGAAAGTAAACACATAATTACAAGTTTGTGGACTGATATCCGTGGAAAATCGTTCAAACTTGCTAAGTTACCTTGTCGCCTGATGAAATTGTATTGGAAATGCTCGCCATTTATTTTGATATATCTCTTGAAGTTTTGATAGGTCGCATTTATTAGCATGATAATAATCGTTTTCTGTTTGCCTAAAACCTTCAAAAAACCCGGTCAAGTCCGGGAAATACAAGGCGAACCATAAGTAAGTGGAAATTAAATGATAATAATTATTTTAGATTCCATATCATACACAGTTGTGCCATGATGATAAGTACATGTAATCATTAGTTGTTTTGTAGTTGTTTTGTCACGATGTAATTGACATTACAAAATAAATGTTAATTTTTACAGTCCACTTTTATTCCCCTTGTAGAATAGAAATAGAGAACGAATTGTCTTATTTTAAATACACTGCCCCAAATAAAACTTAAAAGCGGCATGCTTTATTTATCAAGCGCTTCGGCGATGACTTATGAATATGTATTAATCATGTCGCTTTAAAAAAACTATTTTGCCAGTATATTTTGATGAGAGTTATGAACAGATCCGTGTTGTTTAGTGTTCCGGAGTTTCTTTAACTGTTTGTATAAATTACTTTTCCAAATATTACACTTACCAGTTGCCAACTGAATGTATCGTCCTAGGGGCACTATATGTTGCAAGAAATCAAGTCAAATCAAGTTTCCCACCATAAGTTTCTGTAATTTAAAAGCAGTTAAGTAGAGGTTTTTAATTGAAATGTCCCTAACCCTACAAGATACATGTGACTATAGTGTGGAGCCGCTGGTGATGCAAACCGACTTGCATCGCAGATGTTAGCAGAAGTCACAGTCTTTGTAAAACTTCTTTCAGCTTGAATTTATTGGCGACACGAGCATTTATTAACGTGAAGCTGGAACCGGTTGAAGTATCAGTGGCAGAAAGNTGGATATTACTGAAAAACAAACATTGACCAAGGAAAATGACGCAAACCAAACTACCGAGAACGATGGACAAAACAGAAGTTGCAAGCAAATAGAAGACAAGGGGTTTCAAACACCCGACCCGAGATTAAATGTTTCCAAACCTCAAAATGATGCGGAATCTAATAAAAGAACTGCTGGCAGTGGCGATTATACCACCAATCCGCTGGTGTCAAACGAAAGGCTAACTGACGAGCGCGTTGAGGCTACAACAAGCTACGAAAGCGACAGTCACGAAGCTGGGAAGGATGTGTTGGAGAAAGAAAACGAAGATTGTTCGATTAACCCGGGTTCGCATCAAGATGTCGCATCGAAATTTTACTCGAGGTTGGTCAGTTTGTTATGATTTTAACCGTATAGCTGCTAGCCAAAGACCCGAAAGTTCCGACAGGCATTTCGTCCATTGTTTGTGTATGAGTTGTTGTGCACCGCTCCGACTGGCTGCACCGGATGTGATGTCACTCTTTCGCCTTCGCGTTTTCGCTATGATCCTTTGAGCGTTATGGACGTAACGATGCGCTGCTATTGTTTGCATTGCATCGGTAGTTTAGGTTGGCCTGCGGTGACCAACCATCTGCTTATGTCCATTTGGTTGGCCTAGCGTTAAATGTCGGATCCAAATTCCGTTTCTAACTTTGTTCTCATTTAGAATTCAATAACGTTAGTTGGTCATCTGCTCCCTGTCAAATCTTTAAATTCAAATTTTATCCTGATTTTTCAAATCATTTCAAAGTCATTTGGTAACGTTCATATTTGTTTTCTCTGTCTGCAAACGCACAACGGCTAAGACAAATATAATTTTAAAAAACGGTGCAAATTGCAATAAATTCAATCTTGTACAGCCTGTTGAAAGTAAACACATAATTACAAGTTTGTGGACTGATATCCGTGGAAAATCGTTCAAACTTGCTAAGTTACCTTGTTGCCTGATGAAATTGTATTGGAAATGCTCGCCATTTATTTTGATGTATCTCTTTAAGTTTTGATGGGTCGCATTTATTAGCATGATAATAATCGTTTTCTGTTTGCCTAAAACCTTCAAAAAACCCGGTCAAGTCCGGGAAATACAAGGCGAACCATAAGTAAGTGGAAATTAAATGATAATAATTATTTTAGATTCCATATCATACACAGTTATGCCATGATGATAAGTACATGTAATCATTAGTTGTTTTGTTGTTGTTTTGTCACGATGTAATTGACATTACAAAATAAATGTTAATTTTTTCAGTCCACTTTTATTCCCCTTGTAGAATATAGAAATAGAGAACGAATCGTCTTATTTTAAATACACTGCCCCAAATTATACTTAAAAGCGGCATGCTTTATTTATCAAGATAACTTATGAATATGTATTCATCATGTCGCTTTAAAAAAACTATTTTGCCAGTATATTTTGATGAGAGTTTTGAACAGATCCGTGTTGTTTAGTGTTCCGATTACTTTTCCAAATATTACACTTACCAGTTGCCAACTGAATGCATCGTCCTAGGGGCACTATATGTTGAAAGAAATCAAGTCAAATTAAGTTTCCCACCATAAGTTTCTGTAATTTAAAAGCAGTTAAGTAGAGGTTTTTAAGTGAAATGTCCCCAACCCTACAAGATACATGTGACTATAGTGTGGAGCCGTTGGTGCTGCAAACCTACTTGTATCGCAGATGTTAGCAGAAGTCACAGTCTTTGTAAAACTTCTTTCAGCTTGAATTTATTGGCGACACGAGCATTTATTAACGTGAAGCTGGAACCGGTTGAAGTATCAGTGGCAGAAAGATGTGGAAAAGACTATATGTCTAGTTTAGAAAACAGGTTGGTGGTCTGGTCAAACAAATCGTGCTGACGCCTGGCTATTGTTGTTTTAAAATACCAATGTTTCCGACTTTATACTTTATACATGATACATAAAATAGGCTGTGCCCTACTTTAATAGGCAAAGAACCAATAACGTATATAAGAAGAACTTTCAACTACTGGCAAATATTCAACGAAAATCATTACAATTAAACTTTTTTGCTGCTTTTCTTTGCGAATGTAAAGTGTCATTTGCAGAAAGAGAACTGAAGGAAATACTGGCAAGGAAAGCCACAGACAACGCAGAAGTGAAAGTCGAAGTCCTGCTCCGCACGACCACGACCTACACTATTTGCAATCTCACGCGAAACTGTCCCCCGAAACTTTTGCCGAACAGTTGCGACAAAACGATTCCGCGAGCATGGTTGTGTGTCGCCCACTGCCAGGAAAAACTTCCAACCAGGATTTAGGTAGGATTAGTTGCTTATTCTGCGGTGAGCGGAACATGCTCTCAACCGCTAATTTTTTTCCGGCCACATCTTTAAATTTCGTATGCGGCATTTATGTTTACCGTCAGACTCTTCCAATACGAGTGGAGCAAATCGAACCAATGGATCATCATTACATCATTTTGTTACTCGATATACCATTGAAAAGCCGGACGAATCATCAAGGTTGGGACTTGACATATGTCTGGAGAACGACAGTTCAAACGAGGCAATAATGGAAGTGGAATGTGGAGGAAATAAAGGTCTTCTGTACGTAACCAAACTTTGCCAAGGAAGCAAGGGTAAGTAGGATTACTAGTTTTCAAAATAAAATCAGTGCTTTGAGGGTTTCACGTTTCTGTCCAAGATTGAAGTTTCATGTTTCTGGTAAATTACTTTTGAAATGTTTTGAAACACACTGTTGGAGTTTTTAGGCTTTTAAATAAGTGTAAAAAACTAAGCCTATAAATTTTGACTCTTTCTAATGACTTATAGGTGATTGTTATGGTAATTGCGAAAAAAAAGGATCGTTATAACTATTTGCGTCGCTTCTGTAGATTAGTTAACTCAGTAAGTCAGCTAATTTAATTTTCCTGTATGTTTACTATGGACAATATGTTGGCATTTCTACATTATTAGCCACTAAAAAAACTTGAACATTTCTCATGTGTGTTTTGATAAACGTTTTTATGGGCATGAATATGTTTTGTTGACACGGTTTGTAGATTTCGCATTTCATTGCAGGCAATGTTTCATCATAGACTACTAGAGTATAAGGCATTTTAAGTTTATCGTTTCGCAAAATTTAAAAAATGTCACGTTATTAGTGATCTATATCACCACGTTCGTTTTAGACTCGGATCAGCAAACTTGGCATGTTTATTCTGAGATAACTTCAGTTTGTCTGATCGAATTTGTTGTAAATGACACATGTCGGCGTTGATTAATGTAACAACGTCGGTCAACTCAGGGGTCTGAACACCAACTTGAATTATTCCTTCCTGTGACATCATGAGGCATTTTTATGACTACTCGGATGTTTTGATGATAATATTCAAATCCTCTGGCCAAACAACAAGAGCTAATATGTGTTAACAGGTCAGTCGATCCTTTTCAACGATGAATGGTTGACCCCAAACGAATTTCAATTTATAAGCGGAAGAGAAACTGCCAAAGACTGGAAGCGGAGTATTCGTCACTGCGGAAAAAGTTTGAAAACTTTAATGACAAAAGGTGTTCTGCAAGTTCACCCCCCTGTGTGTGAATGCGATTATTGCAAGGGACAATCATCAGGGAAAACCGTAAGTTTTGGGCCTTTTTTAATTTTACTGCATGGTGCGTATCTTGATCCGAACCAGGACAAGTTTTTCATAAGAGGTCCAAGCAAAAACCGACGGTTATATCTGAACACTAATGTTTGGTAAAAGGTAGTTAAAGTGTAGGTGTACTCTGTCTGTGAATGAGAAAGTCGATTATAATGTCCTTAGAACCGACTACAACCGCTTTTTACGTTTAATGTGTTGAGAACATTTGCCGACTGCGTGGAAGACTTTGATATTGACAGTGTCAGTGCTATGTCCCGCGGTGAGATTTGATAGTAAGCCGGTAGGATTTTCGCTATTGCCTTCGGTGCGTCTTACTCAATGCAAAGAACTGTTACGTTCATAACAGCAAAGTAGCTGGAAACAACTCGTCAGTTCCATGGCAGGAAGGAAGGAACTGTGCCGTTTTGAACACAACGAAGCAGGGGAAGGAAACGATGAAGCACAGTGCGCACAACTCTGTGCTGTTTGTATTAGGTTTGACTGAATGTAGCTAAGCATTTTGTGTGCTAGAATGTATAGCACTGCAACAGATACAGTCAGAGATCGGTATTTTGGATGTTTATATTCAGCAATGTTTTTGCGGAGCCAAGTCTGGTGACAACTAGTTATGTAGCAGGAATTTTAGAACAAGTTTGCATTGGCTTTTAAAAAAATATTTGCTTTGATGTTAGAGAGTAGATGGACGTCCATGCAGTTGTAGTGTGACGAAACTTATAGAAGTGTGTGCAAATTATCGGTTTCTATTAAAAGTTATTAGACACGTCGATTGAAGTGTAAGTGTTGATAGAGATTGTAATTCTCTAATCAATTTTAATAAAAACGGTTGATTGCAATCGTTTGATAACCTTACAACATTGGTTGCCTTTACATGTAGAAATAAAAGCTATTGTAAAAATCTGACTGTGATTGTTTACCATAACGCGTCGAAGCCAAGTCTTGTTTGTGGCGTTATGACAAGAAATCCGTCTCATGATATAATGTCGCAGGAAAATACAAAACCGGGTGTAGGTTTGCAACACGACACTTCCTTGTGCGCTGACGACACTAATGGCAAGCCGTTGTCTCTTGTCCTGACCGATGCTTCAGCTCCATCGTCTTCGAAACAGGGGTATGCATTTCTTCGAAATTTTCCGTTTGTCATTACGCTAATTTGCCATAAATTCAGCACGCGTCAAACATGTCGTTCTCTTATCTTGTGCAGACGCGAAGGTGGCCTGAATTCCATCATATCCCAGTTGCACAACAAGAAGGCAAATATTGGATGTGATGCAATGTCTCCTGGTGCTATGGAATCTTTAGATTTGAGGGTCAGTTCTTCTACCAACGGTTCCGGGAACAGAAAAAGGCGAACTAATTCCTCTCATAACGACTACGCTGTAAGTATGTGCCCTTTCATGTAAACGTGTAACTGCAATTTGTAACTTAACTAGAAGGGTGGTTTACCATATGTATACATTCTATTTACGCTATTACCCGATTTAAAAGAGGATATATTCCCTAAATTATTTTACATTGGGTCTCATAGTTACCTAAGCTTTTTATGACATGATTGTTTCTGATAAAACTGTCCAAATTCAAATCTTTTTTATGACATGATTGTTTCAAGATAAAACTGTCCAATTCAAATCCAGTTTAGACTTTGTTTAATAATTGGGGGGCTGGGGTAACTGCGGGGTCGCTGGGGCAAAACACGGCAGTTATTACAACACCGCATGGCTTGCTTTGACTAATTGTCCAAATTTCGCCCAATTCGAACATTGTTTAGTAATTTGACCCAATTTTTGGTGGTTGAGGCTATTAGGTTAAAAGTTGCAGTCGTTACATTACAATGGCCCAACCTATAATCTTTTAAAATTTTATTCCAATCGGAGATTGGATAAAAGCTGAACCACTAGTGGGAGACACACGTCTACGATACAGCCTCATGCACACTAAGCTAAAATTTTAT
>QXVZ01023626.1:0-15125 GCA_008931825.1 Phallusia fumigata | reverse complement strand
AATAGCTTTGGTTTGCCTTCCTTTCCTCTTGTTTAGTTTTTATAATACACCGTTATCCCTGTACTTTGTTCTCTGCACGTGACGCGAAACACATTGGTTTTCGCGACGGCATGTTTCTAAGTTTAAGACCATTATTTTCAGGCTTTGGTGCAACAAGGTCGGACTTTTGCTGGTCGCCCGCCTCTTCACGTATTTACACAATCTGGCAAGGGGTACGGGATCGTGTTCAAGGACTACAGCGACGAATTCAGACGTCAAAGAAACTTCGGAATCCAAACTCTGAAAAAGTAACCCCGGATATTTATTACACTGAATGCGGATTTATAAATTGCATGTGATTCTGATATTCAGGTTTGGTTTCGCGAAGAAAGACATGCAGGAACTGATTTTGGCCGAAACAGATCATCTTATTAGAGATTTGAAAGACCGTGCGGCTGATCCTATTAACTTACTGGTGAGCGTCAAACTGTATGAGTGCTAGAGGCAGGACAGATTAAACATAGTCGTCTTTGCCCAATACTGAATGTGCAAGATCCGTCCAGGTAATTTGAACATAATCACTCTTCGTTTTCAAGTTTGCACAAATCGCATGAAACCTTACCTAATGCCACCACCCGCGTTAAAATGGAATGTCTTTGACACCTAATTTTGGTAATCTTATGCATGTCCAACATAAAATATTTTGGAAAAGAAGTATAAATCTACTATCCAGTCAGTAACTGTATCCCGATATCCGGAGCTAAAGTCTATTTCAAATACATTTTTCAGCCTCTATTTTATCGCATAGCTGCGAATGTCATTTCAACCATGGTGATTGGAAATAGATTCAATGACGATTCGCCAGTGTTGCGCCATTTGATTCGTGGCTTGGACTTGTAAGTTTTTTTAACAAAATACATTTGTTTCCAAAGCCGAATTATGCACAAAAATTATATTTTGCACCAATTACGGCATGCTATAAACACCTTTACTCTTGGCTGGTGGACAAATCCTGATGGGTAATGCTCGCAGGGTTGTTGGAAAAACAAACTGTTAAACAGGGAAGATCTGATTCAGGGGTCCCTTTAACACTTAGCTTTGGATCCAAACGGTGGCAAAATCCATACGATATTTGTTGTGTCGAATATTGCGTTGTGTGGCATGTACGCCAACAAAAACATATTTGCGCGTGGCAGACTCTCGTATTTTTGTACAATTGTGCTTTGTTTGTCCCTCACACACCCATCTCGACCGCCCTGATGCTTACAATGAATCCACATCCACCTGTCTCCAAAATATGTACGTATTTTTTTGTTTGTTCAATCTCTACTTGTACGGAGCAATCCACAGACCCTTGGTCAGGTTGGGATCAGATAATTCGGACACAAGCATTGAAACATACTTCATAATACTTGGCAATATAAACGTAACTGAACTGTCTAAATTGGGTTCTTAGATTACGGGATCCATCACTTAGTGTTTACTTGGGAATTCTGATCCTTTTGACAACTCCAGATTCCTGCCTTATCTTGGGACAATGAATGAAAACATCAAACATCAACAAGATGAAATCATTGGTTCGTTACAAATTTGTTTGTGAGTTATCCAACAAATAATTGTAACTGTAAAATTGGATTTGCGTAGATTTTATTAGAGTGATGATTAACGAGCGCAAAGCAAATTTCAAGAAGGAACACATCGCGCACTTTATCGATGCTTACGTATATGAGCAAAAATACGGCAAACAGAATAGCAGTTTTACGGTAAGAATTTCTTCGCGCTAATCCCACTTGCAATTCACAAACAAAGCTGTTTTTTTTTACAAAGTAACGCTTCTTGTTTCAGGATGAACAGTTGGTGTTGTACGTGCGTGACCTGTTGGTGGGGGGAACAGAGACTACAGCTGCCACTCTGGGTTGGGCGATCACCTGCTTGCTCAACTATCCCGAATACAAAGAACCGATTGTGAATGAGATTCGACGAGCGTGTGGTCGGTTTTTGTCTACTAAATTCTTTTTGGTTCTTAAATTTACGTTTGGTGGCTATTTGATTACATTGTTCGTTCGCACTTTGCAATGTCCTGAAACTTAAAGCAGGTCTTAACTCCGCCCATCGCTGGAACAGAAGCAGGACATGCCTCTTACACAAGCCTTCTTGCAAGAGGTCGTCCGCTTCAAATCCGTTGCACCGTTCACACAACGTCGGACTCTACACCACACAGTTCTTCATGGCTATGACATTCCAAAAGGTACTCAGGTAAAAAAAAGTACGATTTAACATGATGCAATTCGGTAAACAAAACATTACTATAAACTGTACAGTAACACCACATTTGTATGTCTTTAAACAAACGTTTTAACAAAGATGACATTTTTAAAAGGTCTTCGGCAATCTGTACTCGGTTTCCAATGACTCGAATCTGTGGCCTGAGCCAAGATTGTTCAACCTTTCGGCACATCGACCAGGACGGACAGTTTGTACATTCGCAGAAGATTATTCCATTCTCCATTGAGAGTCGCTACTGCCTTGGCGAGCCTTTGGCCAGAGCCGAATACTTTCTGCTGTTTGCATCAATTTTGTTTCAGTTTGACATGGAAGCGGTTATTGGCGGACCGCCAAGTATGGATGGCAATTCGAGCAATGTTGTCAATTTGGCTCCAGATTTTATGGTCAATTTGAAACCTGTTTTCTAGGTTTAAGCTGTTTACATTTGTTTTTTGTAGGCTATGTATAACTGCATGATACAATATTTTTACACTTGTTTTGTGTTATCATATAATTCACAATGCAATTATCGTGTAACTTTTTGTTAACTTCAGAACAATGCAAGTATTATCAAATTTGGTCCCAATTTCTGAAAACGCGTGTTGTCACTGGAAAGACACCATGTTTAGAGACAAGTCGATAGCCACCAGAAACTTAACCAAGGCAACTATCGCGTTCAGCCATGTAAAATGCTAGAAACTACCAGTCAGGATTTTTTCTTGGCTATGCGAAAGAAGAGTAAATGTTACATTTTTGGATGCTCTTGACCATGAGAGTAACGGGGCCTAACATTTCTCATTTTTAGTTCAGCAACACCTCTGCCACTAGCTTTAACGGACATGGAAGATGACGTGCCTCAAACTTTGAATCAAAAAAGGGATCAACTTTTACCTTCATCAAATTTATTGTAAGTTGAGTACAGAGCCAAGCTGTAAATAAAAGAAATATGTCGACTCCAACAGAAGAGTCGACGAAAATGTGACTTAACTTTTTGTAGTGTCCTTTTTGCAAGTTTTTAACCGATTTAACATTTGGATGAATCTTTCAAATTACACTTCCTGACTCTCGCCTTTGCGGTTTCTTAGGAGCTTGAACGGTCAGTCGTATAACCTGCATACACATTACTAATTACTTAATCACCTTTTCAGATTAAATTCCGATTTAAAAAATGCCGCTGCGATTTTGCGACAAGAGGCGGCTCACGATGCAAATGAATTCCCGGCAACTAAGTAAGTATAATTTTGTGTCGTGTTTTACGTGTACATGGATGAAGGTGGGTGCAATCGTGATGAACATGGTTGCAAGGCAGAAACACTTAGATACACAATTCACGGTTATAAGTAATCTCAGTAGAAAGAAACAAAGCCAGTACTTGTGTGTAAAACATCAGGATAATAAAACTGGCGAAACGCAGAAAACGTTTTGGCCACAAGTGATGGCCTGTATCTGCATACTGAGACGGTAATCAACCAAAATAACTAATGTAAAAACAAAAGTAAACGACAACTGAAGTGGGGACATTAGCAAAGTTTAGAAGTTTAATTTCGCGAGCGAGAAGAGTGACGTAATGGCACTTGGTAGCTGCACTATTATTCGGCAAATGTGTTTATAAAATACAAAACGGCGGTGTGGGTTAATGAGCTTAATATGCAAAAAACCTACAAAAAATATAGAAAAACTTTTGTACTGGCTGTATGGCGAGAAATTAGGCAAACAGTTGGCGGCCAAATAAAAATCCATCTCGGGAGGCCATGTGTACTCGGTAGGTGTCCGGATAGTAAAGCGACGCAATCAGTTTTATTACGTCTTAAAAAACTGTATTTGAAAATTAGGTTGGTTCTAAAAACTCGGTTTTTTACCGTCTCGGAGGTTTTCTGAACATGGGCAAAACTTATCACACACAGAAACAGGAGAAGAAGAAGAGCGTATGTTGAATCACAATATAGACCAATGTGACAGCACATAACGGTCGGTCAAACAAACAAACATATTCGGCACTGTTTGTCAAGGCGGGTTTAATTTCTCTGTGATTTTTATTTTAGCGAAACTAAACCTGCATCGGCAAGTGAAACTGTTGAATCCCAGAACTGTACGCGAAAAAACGATGTTATGTTTTTGAAGACACATAAAACAGCAAGCTCAGCTGTACAGGTAAACATTATATCAGTAATATCCCAGTCTAACTGGACGTTGTTTTATCTTTGTTGAAAATAAACTGTGGGCAGAAACAGGCCTTTCCTATCCTATCCTTACATTTGATCCTACTTTTTTCTAGAACATTCTTTTGCGCTTCGGTACACATTACAACCTGACGTTTGTGTTGCCACACAACCAGCATGACTTCGGTTTTCCCGCCACATTCCGAAGAACGGCTGTACACGATCCCAAAGGTTATTTTCACAAAATTAAAACCCAAATCAACCTGTTATCCTGTTCTTCAAGACACACTATCACAATTCCCCTAATTTTTATCTTCTTAACCAATGCTTTTCCAACGTTGCATCGATAAAACACTAATCTTACGTATTTAAACAGTATTTAGTGGTGATTTAAATTGTGCGCTTTACATGAAGGCAAAAAGAACTTCAACATTCTCTGTCACCATATGCGTTATAACCACAACGAAATTCGATCGGTGATGTCTCCTGACTCCTTTTACGTGTCGATTCTACGGGAACCCGGTGCCTTATTCGAATCCACGTTTGAGTACCTATGGCCCATCGTACCAGCGTCCCAACGGGTCCCGCAGGGAACGTTGCCGGAAAAGTGGCTCGACAACGCCGCGGAATATTTGAGCTCGAGCCGGCGCGACACCTACTGGCTGTTTGCAAAAAATCCAATCGCGTTCGACTTCGGGTACGACAACATGAACGAAAATGAGGATTACATTCAAAGAATGATCACGGACATCGAGCAACGCTTTGATTTGTTACTGATCGCGGATTATTTTGAAGAATCAATGGTTCTGCTCAGCGACGCCCTCTGCTGGCCCCTCGAGGACGTCGCGTGTTTAAATTTAAACTCAAGAAAACGCGGAGAAATTGACTTGGAGGCTAAAGCGCATGTTCGCCAAAAGGCACGGGCGTGGAATCGCGCCGACACCGCCTGTTTGACCACTTTAACGCCACCTTGTGGAGAAAAATCGAGGCCTACGGACACGAGAGGATGCGCCGTGCGGTGACTTCACTTCGCGAGATCAACGAAAAACTTGCAGACACTTGTGTTGAGGGAGGTGAAGCGGTAGACACTTCCGAGTTGAAAGACCCTACGATGAAACAAAACGCGTTCAAGCCACGAGGGGTGGCGGTCGCTGCTTACAATCTGAAGAAAGGCCAGGAGAACAACCAGCTCTGTCGCGAGCTGGTTCTGCCGGAAAACGCCTTCAACAAAATCGTGTTTCAACGACAGTTTAATTGATCATCTCTTTTTCCGTAAAGCTATTTATTATTTTTTTGCCTGAAAATGTGTCTGCGTTTCCCAAGTCTGTAGATTGGATGTTACGTGCAGCGTTTTTGTAACGTTATTTAGCGCTTCATACGTTCTTCAAAAAATTAGCGTCCATGTTAGGTATATTGTCAATATATATAACTAAAGTTGTGCAATAACAACTTTAAACTCAGTTGACCAACAAGGCTTCAAAGTGCGAAATTCTGAAAAAGCTCCATATATCTACACAAGTAATCTTACACAATAATTTATTGTTTGATAGTTGGTACATGGCAAGCATTTAAATGTATTTTCTAGATTTAGTTCACCCATGAGTTAAAATCTAAAATACTGACAGTAGGGCTGTTTCCTATTGTTTGTTAAAAAGTTACGATTGTTATAATACACGGTAAAACAGTATGCGCATCATTAGCATTACTTGTATGTACTGTTTCGTAAAAACCTATATTCGGCTCATCATGAGCGAAACATGACTACATCAAATTCATAAACTTTAAGGTAGTCATGTAGTTGTACTAAAATAATAACCGATACCGCTTTGAAGAGTGTTCTAGGGAAAGAAAGTGGGGATCGACAGGAAAAGGAAACCATTGAAAAAAAAACCTTTCGGGTAGTTTCTGGCAGCCGGGAAGGAGTGCAAAAAACCAAAACACACTGTAATTGTTGCTTTGCTAATTGTTGTTTTGAGTAATTTATAGCTATGTTGACGGTGCTGGGAAAAATATACGCAGAGATTTAACCATTAACGGATATTGTAAAACTTTGTGCGGTAGATCAAAATTTTTAGACCAGGATTTCGCACTATCCACTGGACGTAGATGGTCCTTATGACTGTTTTTTAAAACCAAGAAATTTGCTGGAAGAAGATATTGGCGCGGACCCCAAAACGACCCAAACCCTGATGACGTAGAAAGTCGAGTTTGTGCGACGCCAAGTTCGTGACGCCTATTATTTTCTCATTAAGTACGTCGTGTTAGTATTCCCATTCGACAAACATTCTAATTTTCGTGTGCCTTAGATTGAAACAAAAACACACGATGTCATTTTAGCGTTGTAATAATTGCCAAAAGCTTTTTTGCAAATGCGAGATGAGTTTATTTCTCTTAGTGAAAGAAAAAAGGGCCACGATTGCACTAAAAGACAATTACCAAGCTGCAGACAGTTGAGCGACGTTAAAACGTGACGTTGCGCACAAAAGTAAAGGGCACAATTGATGGATCGATCGACGTTGGAACGCGTTGCAACTGCACAGTCATTACACAACGTTATGACGTGGGCTCACAGAAAAGTGGGTTTTGGCGCTTTGTGTAAATGGCAAGGCAAGGGAAAAAATTGTTGTCGAATATTTCAAAGGAACAGACTGGTGTGTTGCAGGTCAGAAGAAGAAAGAACGGACAACGTCAACATAAATCAAATGAGTGTAGAGTTTCTAACAGTATTAGAAGTCTGTGTTTCAGTCAAATAGTTTCAGAATATTTGTTTTTTTTATGTTCATGTAAGCACATGACCAATTTGCATGTATTTTTTTCAATATAAGTTTTATAGTGTCGCATGCGTTGAGAATACGAATTGTTTGTTTTTACAAAAAATTCGTTGTCATCTGATCACCGTTTGATTTTTTATTTAAAAATTTTCTATGTGTTCTTTCAATGAATACAAATTAGCCTAAGTTGTTGTTAAGATAACAAGAATGTTTTTGTTTCAGATTAGCATTCTCGCCAAAAATGCCTCTTTTGCCAACCTGGGTTTCTCTCCCCAACTTGGGCAGTACTTTTTTGGGGATTTTTGTCATAACTGTTACTCTGTTATACCGTTGGTGGAAAAAACCACACCCCAATTTTCCACCAGGACCCAGGGGTTTTCCCATTCTAGGGGTAACACCCTATATGACTGGGAAAAGAGCAGAGTTGGTTTTTCATGAGTGGAGTTCAAAAATTTACGGTCCAATTATGTCGGTGCGTCTCGGAACAAAAGACGCCGTAGTTCTCAGCAATTATGACGTCATGAATGAGGTAAACACTTAATATTTTGGAACTTGAAAGGGCAGTATCCCAAAAATAAAAATGCTATTTTTTCAAACAAAGCAAAACCTCATGAAAATATTTGTCTTTAATTATTACAAAAAATGTAAAATAATTGCTGATGAGTCGGTTTCTTTCTTTTGTAGCGTCACGGGCAGCCTTTACTATTTCAGGCGCCTTGGTTTGCAAGTCTTATACGAATTATACGCTGATTGTCCTGCCATGCAAACATTCGTTGACAGAAAGGGCGTCAGCCAGCTTTTTGCAGTTTTTAAACTCATAGTTGCCAAATGCCTTGTAAGGGGTTGTAGTTATATAGTTTATGTAGTAATTGGTACGCTCATTAGGCCAATAGTACGCAGTGTTGTTGGTGAGACGTTATTGTGCCTTAACATAAGTTAGTTTCAGACATACATGTGATTTGGCCAGCCATTTTTTTGGCTTAGTTTGACAAAGTTGATGTTGCAATCCGAAACTGCTAGCCGCAACCCTAAGTTAAATTTTGTTAACCAACTTTTAGCTGAAATGTTCTATTTCGTATGCTGAATAACTTGAAATAACTTTATGGGCGAAAGAAGTTTTACAAAACATGGTTTTAGACAGTGAAATTATTTTGAGTTCTCATAAAAGACAAACTTTTTTGCAAATGCGTTTAAGGGTTACAGGTTTTTCACTTCTACGCATCACTTTCGAGAAAGCTTTTGAGAAGGGGGAATGAAAATACGATATTACATTATGGGTCGAAACAAAATAAATCCTTTCTAATTACTGGCGCGAAACACATTGATTTTTGCGACGGCGTGTTTCTAAATCATGGCAATCGTTTTCAGGCTTTGGTTCAACAAGGTCGAACTTTTGCTGGTCGTCCGCCTCTGCACGTTTTCAAACAATCTTGCAAGGACAACGGGATCGTCTTCAAGGACTACAGCGACGAATTCAGACGCCAGAGAAACTTCGGAATCCAAACCTTAAAAAAGTACCCTCGGATATTTTATTATATTGAATGCGGATTTGTAAATTGCATGTGATTCTGATATTCAGGTTTGGTTTCGCGAAGGAAGACATGCAGGAACTAATTTTGGCCGAAACAGATCATCTTATTAGAGATTTAAAAGACCGTGCGGCTGATCCTATCAACTTACTGGTAAGCGTCAACCTGTATGAGTTCTAGAGGCAGGACAGAATATAAATATTCGTCTCCGCCAGTGCCCCGAATTCAGGAACATTTTAACTTTTAGTATGTTTTAGGGAATTGTAACTTCTGTAAGTATTATTGTAGATGCCGTCACATCGATTGGCGAAAGGTTATGACGTCACAATACAATTTTTCAAAAGTTGTATTTGTAACTTTTTCACTAAGGCGGCCTTGAAACGCCGTTAGATCGTTTTGATGCTGCAACATTTTAATGCTATCTGTTCTTAAAAACAAACGGATGAAAAGTATTGGGTAAACAGATAAAAAAAGTCCTCCGAGCCCTTTTGGGGGACATCCACTCACCGTCCGCCGATTCGCGCCCGTAGTCCCCGTAATTTGGATCTAGTCAATGTTCGTGACCTAATATTTTTTCCGGTTTACAACAAATCTGACGAAACTGTACAAAACGCCAGCAGTAGCGTAAAATGCAATGTCTTTGACACTTTACAAGTGAGTTAATCTTAAGCATGATCAACCTAAAATAATTTGGCAATGGACCCAGTCGAAATTTTATTCTCCTTTTCAGTCAGTAAATATGCCTCGGTATCCGAGAGAATGTTTGACGTAACGAATCTCTGTACCCACCGCCAAAGTTTCAAATCGTGCGTTTATAATGGCAATTACGCATTTTTTCAGCCTCTACTCAGNGAGTTATGATTAACGAGCGCAAAGCCAATTTCAAGAAGGAACACATCGCGGACTTTATCGATGCGTATGTATATGAGCAAAAATACGGCAAACCGGATGGCAGTTTTACGGTGAGAAAATCCGCAAACGAACAAACCTATTTTTTATAAAATAAAGTTTTATGTTTCAGGATGAACAGTTGGTGTTGTACGTGCGTGATCTGTTGGTGGGAGGAACAGAAACTACAGCCACCACTGTGGGTTGGGCGATCACCTGCTTGCTCAACTATCCTGAATACAAAGAACCGATGGTGAAGGAGATTCGACGAGCTTGGGGTCTGATTTTTGCCTGCTAAATTTTTCTTCGTAATTGACGTTCGTTCGTTCGTTCGTTCGTTCGTTCGTAAGCTCGTTCGCAATTTTGAAATGTCTTGAAACCTTAACCTTGTGTTTTTTAGGTCACGAACTCCGCCCATCGCTGGAACAGAAGCAGGACATGCCTCTTACACAAGCCTTCTTGCAAGAGGTCGTCCGCTTCAAATCCGTTGCACCGTTCACACAACGTCGGACTCTACACCACACGGTTCTTCATGGCTATGACATTCCAAAAGGAACCCAGGTAAAAAAGGACTTGATGTCGTATTTCAGTAAACATACCATTGCTATTACCATTGTGTACAGTAACACCACATATCCGTTTAAACAAAATATCGCATTGATTAAACAGGTTATTGGCAATCTGTACTCGGTTTCCAATGACCCGAATCTGTGGCCTGAGCCAAGATTGTTCAACCCTTATCGACACATCGACCAGGACGGACAGTTTGTACATTCACCGAAGATTATTCCATTCTCTATTGGGAGCGATACTGTCTTGGCGAGCCTTTGGCCAGAGCCGAATACTTTCTGCTGTTTGCATCCATTTTGTTCCACTTTGACATGGAACCGGTTGGCGGGCCGCCAAGTATGGATGGCAGATCGAGCAATGTTGTTAATTTGGCTCCAGATTTTTTGGTCAATCTGAAATCTGTTTTGTAGCTGAAAAACGGTTACATATGTTGTGTGTATAGGTGTTTGGAAAGTTCAATGTGTTTACACTTGTTTTGTGCATGTAAATAGTTTAATGGAAATACTGGCTTGAACATTACAACGTCGCAAAGTCGTTAAGTGTGGAACAATGCAACTATATATTGTTTGTTGATTTTAATACAATGCAATTAATGTTTTTTACCTGCAAAACAATGCAAGTGTTTTTGTTTGTAAATGTTATACAATGCAACTAGTTTTCGTAAATGCAATACAATGCAATTATAGTGATTAATAATATTCATAAAAATCAATGAAAACAATGCAACTCTTTTTTGTAAAGTTTTTATAGGAAGTAGTTTAAGGCAGTTGATGTTTGCAAACGTGCAAACGTAATTGCAATGCAATTAAAGTGTAAATTTTATTGCAATACAGTTTATGTTTGTATGTCGACTGACAGGACAATTTATGTTTGCAAACTACAATTACGTTTGTAAATTGTAAAAGTTAAGCTGATGTACATGTTTTGCAATATCTGTTATTGTTTGGAAATTTTAATGTAAATTGTAATACAATTCAAAAATAATGTAAAGACGTGACGTATTTAATTGCCAATTGGCTGCAGGTGCTCTTAGCCACATTGATGAAAAGGGGTTTACAGTACAAGTTACATTTCTAACAGAACAAACACAAGCTGTGAATACAAAATAAGATACTCCCATCGAAAGAGTCCCAAACATACTGCTACAAGAAATCCAGTCGCTTCAGAACGTGACTGTGCTTTTTAGATTAGATTTTGAACAAACGTAGTATGTCGCATCTCAGTGAATAAGGTCATTTGGCATCGAACAAGTTGCGGGTTTCTTTTAAACTTTTTTGCTTTTCATGTTTTGCTAATAATGCGTGACGTCTGTGGCGTCATAGATGTTGATGCACAAACAAACACTCCATGCGACAACGAGAAGGAAAAGCGACTGAATGTAATCCATTGTAATCGCGCCGCCCTAAGTTGGGGTTGTTTAGTTGTTAGTTATATTTTAGCCACACAGCGATACCAGAGGCAAAACTGCTAATTAGAATAAACAGGTTTAAAGACCATTTTGCTGGCCTGCTTGGCTAACTGCATTTCAAAGTCCGTTAGTTAGTTATCAACGTTGAGTGACTGCTTATAATTATTTATGTGCCGTTGAAACTTTGTGCTATAGATTAGAACTTTTGGCCAATTAGGTTTTACGAAATCCTCTGGACGTAGGTGAGCTTACTTACGTTTTGTACACAGTATATTGTATTTACAGTCACGTGTCCAGTACAAACTTAGATCCAACTTAAACCCTTATTCAAAGGAAAATCCCACTGTTTCTTTTCGTTTTTAAGGTAAAATCAACAACCGATCAGCCATAACATATTGTAGTGGTTAAAGTGCAAATGCATTAGATTTATTGGTAAAATTCTTCCAAAATTTACTAATGGCTAAGGTTGAATATTAAATAATAGCCGTTTCGTTGTACTATATTGTCTGTACCCGCGATTAACTGGTTACTCGTGTTTTGTGTGTTGGAGATTAAGAAGTTACCGTTTCCTTCTATTGTGTGTGTGTCGGAAAACTTAACTAGGCAGCCGTCAAACATTAATAAATTCTTGCTTTACCATCTGTAAAAGGTCTTCCATGTTTCGCTATCAGCACGGCTACTTTATAACTAACTTTAGTGAAAAATCGCTGTTTTGTGGCCAGAGGAACTTGAAGCTGCTTTAACTTTTCATCACAATCACTACCTGCTTGCCTCGTCTAACGCGGCGTCTTGCTTTGTCTCATAGTGCCTGATTACGTTATTTTCTTTGAAAACTACACCTTCTCGTAGCAGATTTTGGAACGGCGGCCTATAGACTTTCCACTTTTTATTAACTGACGCCATCGTGCACAAGTACAGAGAAATTGCATCAAATGTTGCAAATACGGTTATTGTGTATTGTGGCGTCATAACGAGTATTTTGTACTACTTTTGAAAGGTAAATGTACTGTGAGCCTAGCCTTATAAGAATTTTGTTGTTTAAGTACCATGTAAACTTCCTTTTTGCTTTTTGCCTTCAACCCAAAAAGCTTAATCAAAACTTATTTGGGCCATGTGCCACACAGTTTGACATCTCAGCCGCGGGCCACGTGAAATGCCGCCGCAGGTCGCATTTAATCTGCAGGCCGCACTTTGGACACCCCTGCCATACGAGGAGATTGTGCGCCTAAGATTGGAACAAAAAACACCATGCCATTTCAGCGTCGTAATGATTGCAGAAAGCTTTTTTGCAAATGCAAGATGAGTTTATTTTACACAGTGAAAGTAATTAAAGCGTCACAATTGCACTATGGCGCTAAAACGCCGGGGACAATTATTGGATCAAGGTTCAACGCACTGCCGCTTCACTGGCATTACAAGGCGTTTCTGACATGGCAGGCGAAAAAATGTTGGCGATTATAAAACGATGAACAGACTGGTGTGTTGCAGGTTAGGGTGAGAAAGTACAGCCAATGTCAAACGACAACATCAATCGAATGAGTGTCGAGCGGTATTAACGGTCTGTGTTTACTGTTTAGAATCAAAACAACAACATAAACCGAATGGTTTAGAACAGCATTAGAACAGTCTGTGTTTACGATAAATAACTTTAGGCTATTTGCTTTTGTCTGTTTATATAAGCACGTGGCCAATTTTCGTTATGTTTTTCAACACTAAGATTTATAGTGTCGCATGCGTTAGGAATACGAAATCTTTGTTGCTACAAAAATCGTTGTCACCTAGTTATCGTTTAACTTTCTGTGTAAAATTTTGTTGTGTGTTCTTTTAAAAAACACACAATAAGTTGCAAGAATGTTTTTGTTTCAGATTAGCATTCATTCTAAAAATGCCTCTATTATCAACCTGGACTTCTCTCCCCAACTTGGGCAGTAGTCTTTTGTGGATTTTTGTCATAACTGTTACTCTGTTATACCGTTGGTGGAAAAAGCCTCACCTCAATTTTCCCCCAGGACCCAGGGGCTTACCCATTCTAGGGGTAACACCCTTTTTGTCTGGAAAAAGGGCAGAGGTGATTCTAAATGAGTGGAGTTCGAAAGTTTACGGTCCAATTATGTCGGTGCGCCTTGGAACAAAAGACACCGTAGTTCTCAGTGATTATGACGTCATGAATGAGGTAAACACTTGGTGTAAGCTTGACTTCTATGTTTGTCGTTTTCCTGTTTTGGCAGCGCCACGGATTTGCTAGTTTTGTGTTGATTGATTCGTAATAGCTTTGGTTTGCCTTCCTTTCCTCTTTTTTAGTTTTTTACAATACACCGTTATCCCTGTACTTTGTTCTCTGCACATGACGCGAAACACATTGGTTTTCGCGACACGTGTTTCTAGGTTAAGACCATTATTTTCAGGCTTTGGTGCAACAAGGTCGGACTTTTGCTGGTCGCCCGCCTCTTCACGTTTTTACACAATCTGGCAAGGGCTACGGGATCGTGTTCAAGGACTACAGCGACGAATTCAGANATACACCGTTATCCCTGTACTTTGTTCTCTGCACATGACGCGAAACACATTGGTTTTCGCGACACGTGTTTCTAGGTTAAGACCATTATTTTCAGGCTTTGGTGCAACAAGGTCGGACTTTTGCTGGTCGCCCGCCTCTTCACGTTTTTACACAATCTGGCAAGGGCTACGGGATCGTGTTCAAGGACTACAGCGACGAATTCAGACGCCAAAGAAACTTCGGAATCCAAACTCTGAAAAAGTAATCCCGGATATTTATTACACTGAATGCGGATTTATAAATTGCATGTGATTCTGATATTCAGGTTTGGTTTCGCGAAGGAAGACATGCAGAAACTGATTTTGGCCGAAACAGATCATCTTATTAGAGATTTGAAAGACCGTGCGGCTGATCCTATTAACTTACTGGTGAGCGTCAACCTGTATGAGTGCTAGAGGCAGGACAGATTAAACATAGTCATCTTAGCCCAATACTGAATGTGCAAAATCCATCCAGGTAATTTAGACATAATCACTCTTCGTTTTTAAGTTTGCACAAATCGTACGAAACCTTACCTAATGCCACCACCCGCGTTAAAATGGAATGTCTTCGACACCTATTAATTAATCTTATGCATGTCTAACATAAAATATTTTGGAAAAGAAGTATAATCTTTATTCTACTATCCAGTCAGTAACTGTATACCGATATCCGGAGCTAAAGTCTGTTTCAAATACATTTTTCAGCCGCTATTTTATCGAACAGCAGCGAATGTCATTTCAAACATGGTGATTGGAAGTAGATTCAAGGACGATTCGCCAGTGTTGCGCCACTTGATTCGTGGCTTGGACTTGTAAGTTTTTTAAACAAAATACATTTGTTTCCAAAGCCGAATTATGCACCAAAATTATATTTTGCACCAATTGAGGCGTGCTATAAACACCTTTACTCTTGGCTGGTGGACAAATCCGGAAGGGTAACGCTCGCAGGGCTGTTGGAAAAACAAACTGTTACCAGGAAAGATCTAACTCGGGGGTCCCTTGAACACTTAGCTTTGGA
>QXVZ01023621.1:0-10907 GCA_008931825.1 Phallusia fumigata | reverse complement strand
CGAATTTAAGTTGGCTTGCCATGCACCTTCCCCGTGAGCCCGCCATATGGGGAAACCAAAGTCTTGTACGTCAACAGGGTTTAATTCGCGCTCGGTTTAATAGGCGCACATACCGTGATTTTTATATGCATGAGAATGCTGGTTGGCACTGCTTTAGGTTCCTGCAATCAAATATGTGTTTGTGTAAATTTCTACAAAAAATTAAATTTTACCACTTGATATTGGTTCAGGAAATAAAAATAGGATAGTCTGGATTTATTTGGTTACACGCTTTATTTTTCCTTTTCATCAAAAATAATTGTACATCATATCTGCAGGGCTGCAAATTTTTACAAAGAGTTCATCGTCCTTTTACGTAATCCCCCTTTCATCTTCATGACATTTGCGAACTGCATGGACGCTGGTTTGATCGGCGGGTTTTCCAGTTTTGCCCCAAAGTATTTAGAAGTTGTTTTCGGCCTTTCTGCAACAAACGGTGCTTTTTACACAGGTAAGTGTGTCTAAAGGAAAAAAAGTTACCAGAGGTTGGAGTAGATGAGTTTTGCTGCCTCTTTTTTTATCAGACTGGTGATTTTTTAGAAACTAAACCAAGCAAACGTAAGTAATCTCCGAAGCTATGTTAGATAATTAAAAAACTTTACCCAAAAATGTAAACTTTAGAGAAGCCCAGTTTCGGGGTACTACAAAGTTACAAACTTAAAGCAAAAGCACATTTTTAACATATTCTTCCCACCACAAACTGTGAAAAAACAAGCACCGAAAGTAAAGGCATTTTTAATAGCAATTACATCCTTTTTTTCTAAATTGAAAACCTAAACTATGATATAAGATTTGTCGCCATTATACCAACAAATCCTTGCCATGTGTCCTTGTTTACCTTGCTTAACCTGTTTCATGTTGAGGCAGCACAACAGGCAGAACGATGGTTGAAACTTGCCTACAACGTATGGCTAACTGAATGACAGTGTAATGTTGTATACATTTGCTACTTACGTTACAGGTTTAGTCGCAGTAGCAGGTGGCTCCATTGGACTCTATGCTGGAGGTTTAATCGTCACCAAAACCAACATGAAAGTGCAAGGCATGATCAAGTTCTGCATGGTTTTTGTGGTGGTTTCGTTTCTGGCTGGAGGAATGTTTTTCCTCCGATGCTCTCAACCAGGTAAAAAATCTGCAAACTGTTTTGCTTTTGTTTTTTGTCCTGCCAGCATCAGGGAGTTGTTACGGCTTGTTCGAAACTGTTACCTGTAAAAGCCACGATTGGCGCAAATAATAGTATTGTCTTGTATTGACAATCCGAGACAAAATATTCACAATCCGTAGGGTCAATCATTTGGTGGTTGTACTTAAACACAATACTGGGTCACTTGTATATGCCGAAATCATTACAGGGAGTTCTTCATCACTTAGTCTCAAATATTATCAGGATTTTTACAGTAGTTTGCCTCAAAGAAACACCGCGAGAATCGCCAACGTCTTTAAAAAAAATTCGTGAATTATCAAAATTTTACCACAACAACCTGCATGTAGTTTACTGGTAGCCTTAGTCAAAATTGTTTCTTTAATAACTAATAACTTTTTTCAAGAATTCGCTGGTTCAACGACAACTTATCACAACCAAACTGTGATGTCGGCCACAAACTTCTCCTCACCTTGCAATATCCAGTGCGGCTGCAACAGTGACGTATATAATCCCATCTGCGGTGATAATGGCGTCACGTATTTCTCTCCATGCTTTGCAGGCTGCACCGAGACTAGAAATGGGGTAAGTTGCTTGGCAATCAAAACAAATCTATTGCAAAGTTTGTCGTTCTGGTAGCTAGCTTTTTGTCAACAATTGCCAAGTCAAACAGAGTTAAAACATCTTTTGCTTTTCTGGGTCCAAAATGTTTAGTGGTAAGTATCAACAGGTTAATAAAAACGTATATGTAGTGTTTGTTTTGTTGATAAATGACCGATTTAATTGATTTGCAGACGTATTTCAACTGTTCCTGCATTAGCAGTTCCGACCAAAGAAACTTAGGAGCCGCTGTGGGAAGTTGTGTGGACAAACAATGCAACAATCTTCCCATATTTCTTTGTTTATTTTTTCTTGCCGTTTGTGGAACGTTTATGTGCTGGACCCCTAACGTACAGGTAAAAACATCTCAAGTTCTGTCATCCTTCGTGTTATTCATGAACATAAAATAGGTTGAGCATAAGAAAAGAAAAACCTTTACATTGGGCCGTATCAAATGCTAATTGTATAAAGTCGATCTTCGAAACCATAGAGACAAATAGTGGAAATAAGCTTGTGTAATTAGTTATGTTGTTCGGACGAAGATAATTGTGTCTTAAACACACACACTTGTTTACAGGTCGTCATTCGAATTGTTCCGTTCAGTCATCGCCATCTAGCGGTAGGCTTGCAGGTTAGTTTTACATTTCACGTTGCCCAAATACCCGGTTTATCAAACACGTTTCCCTTATAAATGTGTTGCCGATGCTTTGCATAGCAGGACGCCATGTTAGGTTAGATGCCAAAAGTATAATTCTATTAGTCATGTACATTTTTAACGTTTGAAATGTTATCTAGTTGGGACTAAACTGAATTAAGGTTTAGGTATGCATAAAAAATAGGGTTATAAATATAAGAATTTGAATTTATTACTTAAAAACCTTTTGTCAAAGTCTGTCTGAGAAAGTTTCAACTTGTTTATGTTTCGAATGCCTTGCAGTGGATTTTGAATCGGGCTTTAGGGGGAATTCCTATTCCCATCATCATGGGTCGTCTACTTGACTTGGCTTGTTCGGTTTGGAGCACAGATGGGGGTGCGGTGACGTCATGTAGGAGATATTTCAACCACCAGATGGGGCTATATATTTTTATTGTTGTACTAATATGCAAGGTAAGTANCTACTTGACGTGGCTTGTTCGGTTTGGAGCACAGATGGGGGTGCGGTGACGTCATGTAGGAGATATTTCAACCACCAGATGGGGCTATATATTTTTATTGTTGTACTAATATGCAAGGTAAGTAAAATAAGTATTGTGCTTTATCTAAGGCGGTCGACTCACATTCGAAAAGCAAAACCTGTGAAAAACGCTTATCGACTGAGAAAGAAAATGTCTGCGCTTTATATACTGCTTAAAGTTTTCTACGGTAAGCGAGAAACCTAGCTTCGTTATCTCGCACTGATTCGCTCCGATTTGGCATTTCGTCTTTGTAAGTGCGGCGCATCCTTCTTTTTCAACGTTCATGATAATGATGGGCTAAGCTCTGTTCTGTGGTTTGTGGCCGCTACATTGGTTTGGCGTACCGTGAATAACAAATGCGTTGAGCTGTTTTGCATTATACGCGTTCTTTGCAATATTTATTGCGTTTTATAATTCTGCATACCTTCGATCCAAATGCATCAGCAATTGGTCTGATGTAAGTTCTATCATTTGGTTTACAGATCCTCGCGTTTGCTTGCTACTTCGCAGCTCTTATAATCTACAGAAGACAGAAAGCCAAACGATGTCCAGATGAAACCTCGCAGACTGACAACACGATCACGTGATGGAAATTTTGCGCGCGAAAAATTTAGAGCTGCCCAGAGTAAATGTTTTTAAACTTAACACTGTCCTTGTTATATTTTTTCTCTGTTTATAACTCGCATATATTTATTGCCTTCAAATTTTTTTTAAAGACCTCAACCTTTTTCATACCTCAATATGAGCCTAGGTCTTTATATTGCCTCTATTTCTGTCTATAACGTGAAGCTTTTTGTCTAATAAATTTTCACAGCACCGTTTGTTGTCACGCATCACATCCTGTTAGATCACACACAGCCGGCTACTTTGCGAGTTTCCCACAAGTGGTGTGTTGCAAGTTTACAAAGGCGACTTCGCGTGTTGCTAAGTTAAGAAGACAATGGGTGTACGTGTCTTCAATGCATATAAAACGGCAACAGGAAAAGCTAAAAGTGCACAATGGCAGGCTAAAGTTGCATATGAAAGTCAGCAATTGAACTATAGGCGTGCCTATGAGCTGAATAGCATATTAAATGTACGACCTTATTGCCCTGAGAGCTAAATGGGCAAGCAAAAGTGTAAAAAATAATGTTATTAGACAGTAAAAAAGGTTTAAAACAGAGAAAAGAGGCTCAAGTACGATAAAGCGAACAAATACGTTAGGCTATAAACTAGCCGTATTTTGACCCATCTCAATAAATATTGTCTTATTATAGTAACATGTTATTGAGGTCGTGATATCAGTCAGCTGGTTGCTTCCCATCGAGTTTACGAACAAGCAGTCAAATATTCGTCAGCCTGTTAGCTTGTTGCTGCTTGAAGCATGTGTGACCATATGCTCACAAACACCGAGCACTGTTGAGATTTGTATTGCAAAGACAATGTCAGCCGGAAATGATAATACACTGGAAGATCCTGACACAAGATGCGGGTTCCCTCTCAACTACTGCTGTTACAAAGGCACAGAACGGTAAGTCAACGGAAAGGTTACTTCACTTAATGTAAATCTGGTAAAGATTTTGCACAAAACGAACGATTGATATGTTTGTTCACGAAATGTGATACACAGAATCACTGTTTAAAAGAGTCTTCTATGGTTGTCGTTGAGACAGCAACCGTCACATGTGCCAGTTCGGTGCATCGTTGCAAACATAACAATGTACAAAATATGTTTAACTCAGGCAAACGTACCAGTAGAGAGTAAATGAAATCTGAATACATGTTATACAAGCCCCCTTACCGTAGTAAAACATTATGTGGCAGCTACCTGCGTTCGCAGGCTGCCTGTATAGTTATGGAAGTCGGAAGTTATTCAATCAATTACCCGCACGTTGCCTAACAATTTGCCTTAAAGCACTAACTTTGCTTGGAGCCTTTTGCCTGGCGAGTATTTATTTACGTTTAGAATTCGAAGACCCTGTATTTTATGATTTTTTGCAACGCGTTGTTTAGACGCAGCCATTGTGACGGCGTGCCATTTCTGCGCTTGGCACTGGTTTAAGTCACACGCACAGTTTATCAACTCAATGGCTGTAGCACTTGAAGTCTAGGCTGGTTAATAAAAGTAGCAAGTCTAATTAACTCATAGCAAGTCTAGTTAACTCGCAGCAAGTCTAATTAACTCATAGCAAGTCTAATTAACTGGTATTTGGCAAGGAAACGCGGGCCTTAAAGTAGATACAGGCCATAGCGTTTTGTACATGAGTAAGTTGCTACTTTACTGCTTATAGTCATTTTGCTAAAGCTGAAATACAGTATGGAAGCGTTTTCATAGAATTGATGTGTTTATCTGCACGAGGTAATGGTGCACTTACTTCTTGACAGAGGACTTTACTGTAAACCGCTTCAGCGCTTCGCTACACCAAAGTGGGCTTTAGCATTTCTCAGTTTTGCTGGATGGTTGCAAGGCTTCACCGTACATGGGTTGACTCGTGTGGTTCTCACAACCTTAGAAAAAAGGTAAAAGGGTTTAAGCTAAACGCGCGACTTGCCGCCAGCTGCTTGGTTTCGTAAAGATTTTGTTAATAAACTCAAAGGGTTGTTCGTGTTGAGTATTTGGTCATTGTTTTTATACAATTGTTAACTACTTGGGATGTGTAAACTACCACAAAACATTAAATATATTGCTTGAAGTTTTTACATTCATAGGGTTATGTATAATCTATGTGTAGCTGATATAATCATGTGTAGTCGGCAAATATCGAACCAACAGCACAATTTTTGTAGGTAGAGTACCATTCACTAACGAAAAGAACTGTTTTGTTCAAAAAATATTTCCTTTTTTTAAATTTACTCTCAGTTTGCACGTCCGGGATTGATTGTAGCGTCTCTAATGTGAAGTTATTGTTTACAGATTTGGTCTAAGCAGCACACAATCAGCAATCATTATCAGCTGTTACGATGCTGCCTCCCTCCTTTCACTTCCTATTGTGACCTACTTCGGTGGAAAAGGTAGGAAGCCGTTATGGATTGGTTGGGGGATTGTCATCTTCGCCACTGGGTGTCTCATCTTCACGCTCCCCCATTTTGCAGCCCCCCGATACACTGTGATTACGTCAAAAAGCGAAGTGGCGCTCTGCGGTGCTAATGTCACAGTGAATAAAGCTGAATCATCCTTGCAAAACTACAAGTAATTATAGATTTTTGACAACTATAGCCTTGTAAAATCATTTTTTTGGGTGTCTAAAATCAATTTGTTTCATAATTTTTGTTCAGTCAATTATTTAGAAGTTTGCATGCTTAAGTCGCACTGGGTAAATTGGTTGAACCAATACTAAATTTACAACTTGCCGATTTTAGGTATTTGTTCATGCTTGGAAATTTGTTAAACGGCGTCGGTTCAACGGCTATCTTTACACTGGGAATGACGTACCTCGATGAAAACGTCTCACAAAAGTCGTCCTCTACCTACCACGGTAATATGATTTCTATTGTTATCTGACACACAACAAATTACGTAGTTCAAGTTTCTGTTCGCTTTGACGCGTTTGTAAAAGCGCTTATTCCAAACTAGATCCTCACTTAATGCAGGGGGTCTAACTTTTTTAGTTTTCGGAATACTTTTGCTAAGACTTGTCAATCGCGACACCCATAGCGGCTTACATGGCAATTACAAAAACAACGATATAAAGTAAAATGTAATTTTTGTTTCGTTAATGAGCAAGCATTATTCACTCTCATACCTGAAATTACTTTAGTTGAAAAACATTTCTAGTAAATTGGTCCCGGCACCCATTAGCCACTGCAAACGGCACCACGGTTGGAAAAAAATTGGTACAAACCGTACCTTTGCGCACAGCCGATGACTGGTCATTGCAAAAGCTTTTGAGGCGTTTTTTCCCTTTTAGCAATCTACTTCGCCTTGCAGTCGGCAGTGGGGCCAGCAACGGGTTACGTTCTAGGTGGACTAACTCTCGGATTGTTCAACAACATTGGAGAAAGGTGAAGATCCATTTGTTCAGAACGTTGTCATTGTAAGCGAGTTAACTCAGCAACTAGCAGTGAAGTGCCTCACATTTATTATGTCAGCACTAAAAATGGATACACGACTGTTTTACATTTCAGATGTTTACGATTTGTTGTTAAAAGTTAAAAAAAGGTCGATAAACTATTCTCAAGGTTGCCAAAAGGCTACAATTTCAAAAGAGAATTTTAGCTTGAGATAGCTCTTTGATAAATCCTTATTAAGTTTATACTATGCCTGACAGCAACAGCTTATGATAGGGGGTTCGTTTGCTGAATTACCTGACTCAAATCTAACCGTTGAGTTTTCAAACAGTGTGAAGATAACAAACACGAGTCCGTCATGGGTTGGTGCCTGGTGGTTGGGAATGATCATCGCGTCCGGCTTACTCTTTGTATCTGCAGGTAAAGTAACAGAATGATTAGAACAAAATTGTAATACCTGTTTGTCCATAAAAATAGTTGGAGAGTTTTCCGTGTTGCAAGGTTTTTTGTTTAATTCCAATTTGCCCACTTGGGTGTACCTGTTCAAAACCTCAAGCGACATTTGTTTTATCCATACTGGTTAGATGACTTTTCAAATTAGGATTTATTGCATACAACACGCATATCTGCATTTTTCTTAGATTTGTAATCCTAAATGTGTCGTCAATTTTGTTAACTCTAAACTGGTATGACATTCCCGTCTAATCCATCCCTAGATAGCTTTTGGAGAAAAAAATATTGGCTATAGTAACGCACTGTCTTTGTCGTCTTCTAGAATTTGTTGTCAATGATATTTTTCTTCATCCAGTTCCGCTTCTGATGCTGCCCAAGAGGATGCCAGGAAGACAGGATCGCGACACATCGGAAAGAGAAGCGGAGGTGCAACGTTCCTCTGCCGACATTTTTGACTCCGAAAATCCTCCGAAAAAGTTTGTTTNAAGGTTGCCAAAAGGCTACAATTTCAAAAGAGAATTTTAGCTTGAGATAGCTCTTTGATAAATCCTTATTAAGTTTATACTATGCCTGACAGCAACAGCTTATGATAGGGGGTTCGTTTGCTGAATTACCTGACTCAAATCTAACCGTTGAGTTTTCAAACAGTGTGAAGATAACAAACACGAGTCCGTCATGGGTTGGTGCCTGGTGGTTGGGAATGATCATCGCGTCCGGCTTACTCTTTGTATCTGCAGGTAAAGTAACAGAATGATTAGAACAAAATTGTAATACCTGTTTGTCCATAAAAATAGTTGGAGAGTTTTCCGTGTTGCAAGGTTTTTTGTTTAATTCCAATTTGCCCACTTGGGTGTACCTGTTCAAAACCTCAAGCGACATTTGTTTTATCCATACTGGTTAGATGACTTTTCAAATTAGGATTTATTGCATACAACACGCATATCTGCATTTTTCTTAGATTTGTAATCCTAAATGTGTCGTCAATTTTGTTAACTCTAAACTGGTATGACATTCCCGTCTAATCCATCCCTAGATAGCTTTTGGAGAAAAAAATATTGGCTATAGTAACGCACTGTCTTTGTCGTCTTCTAGAATTTGTTGTCAATGATATTTTTCTTCATCCAGTTCCGCTTCTGATGCTGCCCAAGAGGATGCCAGGAAGACAGGATCGCGACACATCGGAAAGAGAAGCGGAGGTGCAACGTTCCTCTGCCGACATTTTTGACTCCGAAAATCCTCCGAAAAAGTTTGTTTGTTTTTTTTTAAGAAAGGAAATGAGTATATCATCACCTCGTTATAGTGTCAAGTTGTAGCCTTTTTCATTTTTTCGTTTTCATGCAATTAGTTTATTTTCATGCATCACAATAGACTTATGGGGCTTCTGAAATAATTTGTGTCTCGTCTTCACTGTATGTTGAACCTACAGTAAGAGGGCGATTTAGTACGCAAGATAATCTATAGCTCGCAGTGGAATTTGAACCAAGAACAACAGCCTATCTGCGACTGGTACTTTAATGTTTTAGTTTAAAATCGATGTATGTCGAAGGTCGAACTTTCTACTGCATGCGAAAGATGATAGATCACGAAAGTTTTGTCTCAGTCGCGAACCATGCGCGCTGTTATTGAAGTAAATCCCTTACACGGGTGTTTCTTGTGTAGAAGCATCAAAGATCTCATTTTGACCAACTCTAATTTGTTGCGGAATGCCCCGTTAATCCTTACTGCATTGGCATACGCTTTTGATTATGGATTGATTGTCGGATTTTCAGCTTATGTACCGAAGTACTTGGAAATCATGTACGGACTGACGGCAACACAATCCTCAATTGTGTTGGGTAAGTGTACGTAGATGCAGATTTAATCTGTGCGTGCCGTTTTGACCTTTCAAAGGGATTGGCAACGCCGTGTTTGGGGCGAAGTACATTTTCCATGTTTTGTCTAGCTTGATTTTGTTTCCAGCAAACATCCATACCTTGTTGTTTCAAAACCTTGTGATTTTACTTGGAAAAAAACAGCGATGGTCGATGGTCATGTTGTATGTTAGTGGGCCAGATGTTGTCCATTGTAAACACTTGTATTTGTCAAGGATTAACACTTTCAAACCAGCCTCAAATTAAGCCACAGTAGTCAAATAAGCATTTTCTATTTGTTTATTGTACCGTCTTTCAGGTTTTGTCTTTGTTATTGGATCTACTATTGGTCTTATCACGGGTGGAGTTGTTGTAACCAAAGCACATCTACGAGTTCGTGGAATGATGCGATTTTGCTTCCTAACCACTTTACTTGCCCTCATATGCAGTTTCGGCTTCTTAATACGTTGCCCCAACACAGGTACGTACTGCTGTGCACCAGAGGCCTTACAGCCAACGATATCTGGCACGCCCCAACAAACAAACAAATCCTTGCATATATTTTGATATACTGTGGTGTGAGCGCTTGACAAGTTCCACGTACATTAAGTCAAATGCACTAAATATGAAAATTCAAAAACTGGTGGAAATACCCCGTTTTCGTCACAAAAGAATAAAGTGGCACATTAGGCTATACCGTCTTTCTGTATGTTTTTTTTAAAGAGAAACCACTTTAGACCCGACAATAAAGGCATTATGAAAATAAATCATGCTTTGCAGACTTCGCCGGAGCAACTGTTTCTTACCCTGGGAATGCCGTTGTATCTTCCCATGATTTCAGGTCACCTTGCAATGTGCACTGTCACTGCACAACTGACATCTACAGTCCCGTGTGTGGAAAAGATTCCGTTACTTACTTCTCACCATGCTTCGCGGGGTGTACAGGCAACATCAACCAAGTATGATACTGCTAAAATTAATTTTGGTTTAATTACGTTTTAAGTATTACTTCCAAAGAGGCCTGGTAAGATGGTTGAGTTGTTATGCATCTACCCACAATTGTCTGTTGTTTAGCGGCTGTGGTTTCTTTTGCTTTGTCCAAAAGTCCTTGTTATTTCAAATGTCACCGACTAAATAAACACAAAAATCATAAAAGAAAAGTCAGGATCACTATAATATTACGGTGGCTAAATTCCTAATCGCTAAAGACATAAATAAATGTTTTTAAAGACCTAAACATATCTTCAGACCATTATTGGAGAATATTTCTTTACATTGCCTTATATATTTTTAGCTATGCCACAGAGCTAGGTCCAAGACGTATTGTTTAATAAACTTTCATAACGCTGTTTTGTTGTGCAGAAATTACGTTTGTGCATAACCTTTGTCATGCTTCAATTATACAATGTCACAGAGAAAGGTATTCTGTACAACGTTTGCAGTCATAACTCTTGTTCATTTCTGCAGACGTTTACGAGTTGTTCTTGCATTTCGTCGGCATACAAGCATTTGCCTACTGCAAGAAAAGGAAAATGTCGAGCGAAGGCATGTAATGGTCTTCCCATTTTTCTCTGCACATTTTTTGTCCTGATGCTGTTTACTGTAATGAGCCTGACACCAACACTGCAGGTGGGTGAGACATGGTAATAACCTTTAGCTCA
>QXVZ01023618.1:0-15818 GCA_008931825.1 Phallusia fumigata | reverse complement strand
CGAAACGCAGAATTTCTCGTAGTAGGTTTTGGCGTTTCGGTGGCTACTCACAAGGAATAAGCTATCACTCAAAATAATGTCAAACAATGGGGAGAAAATGTGATAGCCTTTATAGCTTATTTTATTTAAGAACAGTATGACTGAGTAAAACTGAAGTTAAATTTACACAAAATAAAACTAAAAACTAATTATTGCCCCTGATCCTAATGCTTAACTGTAGTAGAGTGGTAACCTGTAAAATATGACTGAAAATTTTAAAGCTGCAGTTCTTAGTCAGTTGAAGCAAAACTGTTGAATATCGCGATATGTTTAATTTGACCATAATGCATGAACAGTTTAAATTGATATAAGTTAATTGTCATGTCATACAACGTACTACTTTTTTACAGGTTTCGTTTTTGTGTATTTTTCTAAACTGCATTAGAAATGAATATGGCGTTTGCTTCCATTGTGTTGGTCTTATCATTTCTGCACTTTGCCCAAGGTAACATTGTACTTTTTGCACTTTATAATTAAGCGCTGGTCGATAAAATTAAGCATATCGTTTATATCTGACGTCCAGGCCTATAAGCATTTATTTCCGAAATTACCAACTGTTTTCAATTCTTTTGAAGGTCAAAGATGCTATACCTGCTCGGATTCCTTGTTTGGTAATACATTCGGCGACAACTGTTACGACAATGTGACAAACACAGATGCTTCTTGCCCCGGGTCAATAACTACCTGTCAAATGACTTTCACGACAAACGATGGTATAATTTTTTATCGAAACTTTGTCAAAATTAGTCCTTAATTATAACCAGTACAATTTGCACATAAATACCAGTACAAATCTTAAAATAGAAAAATCATCAGCTATGCTTGAAACTTTACCAGGTTTTCGTATCCCTGATCTGCATTTTTAATTCAATTGGTCTGGATTATCCTACAAATTTTACTACCAGCATTAGTAGACTTAGGCATTTGATTTCCCCACACTGCACAACGCATCTTTTTCTGGTTTTATAGATATACTTATAACGTCATTACCCCTTTCATGTATNCAATTGGTCTGGATTATCCTACAAATTTTACTACCAGCATTAGTAGACTTAGGCATTTGATTTCCCCACACTGCACAACGCATCTTTTTCTGGTTTTATAGATATACTTATAACGTCATTACCCCTTTCATGTATCACTGTACTTGTTGAAAAGATAAGATTAAATGTAAGTTTTTAAAATAAAAGTTAAAACACGTATGTGGAGCTGGGCTAAAATCTTTTTTAGGATTGGTGACGTCAATTTCAAGAGGTTGCACCACGTTAAGTACACATGGCCTCCAGTGTTCCACTGTTTTGTCATCATCGGTCAATACTGTTGAAACTACAACATGTGACCTGGTGTGTGACACGAATAACTGCAACTCCTTCGTTGCAAGTGAGTCAAGTATTTGAAACTACACACGTTCGCCAGGGTTATAACAATACAACACTTTTATTTGTACAGACAACTTGCGGTCATGTAATCCTGCTTGTGGAAGTCCAGGCAGGGGTTACTGTAACTATTTTACTGGTCAATGTATCTGCTCACTGGGTTACACTGGAACTAACTGTGAAATAGCCCCAACAGGTAACTGAATTCGTAAACGTTTTCTGAATATCTTTGTAAAAATAAACTATGATTCAAAAATTGCTTCTTGGCCCATTGGTCTGTGCAAAAGCACGAATTAGTTAATATATGGTCACTAGATTGCACACTTAAGTTTTGCTGTTACTTTTCGTTTTTTTTGTGTATTTAGCACCAACACCCACACAAAGCTGTCTTCAGTGCGACGACGCTACAGCACCAGGCTGTACCTCGTCCATCTCATCTACAATATGTAGCAGTATCTCCCATAATTACTGCACAGCAAGCCAAACAACTTTGTATGACGCAGGTAAGTGTTTCGATATCAGAATAGTTTCGGTTTCGATTTCTGTGGTGCAATACACTATTGATTAAAGAAAAGGTACCATGGTCTAAAAACTAAATATTAACTAAACATTAAGTCATTTTATAAAGTAGAACATTTATCGCCAAAAAATATTACAAAATTCCAAAAAAATACCTTACAGTATGTTTTGTCGTTAGTAAAATATATAGAAGGGTGCTGGTGTCTCATATGATGTTGTGTTTACAAGTAACTTCAACTTTAGAATACAAGTCATCCACCCTTACCTTCTATTAAAGACATATACATTTCGCCAAATGGGATTATTTTGAATGAATGAAATAAAATTCTGACGATGCCCAATTTTATTCCTCCGCTTGTTACCATCCGAAGCCAGGTCTTTGTCCGTCATAAACTTCTGCGGCGATTTTCAAAATTTATAAACTTGTGTGGATTTATAAATAAAACCCCGAAAACGTTATTTTGCAGATGGTGCCGCTGCCCAGACAGTGGTCACGCGTGGCTGCACTTCTACCTTCAGCGACAATAACGATGAGTGTTCCTACTCCCAACCTGCTGATTCAACGCTTGTGGGCTTTTTCGAATACACATGTACACGTACCTGCACCGAGAACGGGTGCAACACCTTCACGCGTGAGTTTGCAAGGTGTAAAGGTTGTTAGTTTGTCAATTTTTCTTTCATTAAACGATAAATTCGCCAGCAAGGTTGCAAATTGCTGTTGAAGGTAACTTTAATCCGTTTTTATTATATATACCGGGCTTTTGTTAAGCTAAAAGAGCTTAATTTTATTGGTGTGTTGAAATTCTACAAGACAAGATTAAACCAATTTTTTACGAATTTCTTTTACAGCGCAAGGTGACGCTCCAGGCCCCATTTACTGTCTCGTTTGTTCGGGGACATCTGATTCGGGCAGTTGTGCGCGACCTTCCACATTTTTTTCCAGGACTCGATGTCCAAGTGACCAAAGACATTGTTACTCCAGAGCAATTTATCGTTCTTCAACTGCTAATAATGAAATAACTCACAACGAAGGTAAAACCATTTTGAGATTATGCGCTATGTCAGTTGGTCACCCACTCAACAATAAACCTGGTTGGTTTGGGCAAGTTTTTTCCCAAAAATGTATCTAATTTCTTTCTTTACCTTTTTGCTGTATAGACTAAATAAAATCGAGTTTACATTAGTCGTGTAGGACATACGGCTATGTAACATTCTTCTGTTGTTTTGTTTTCAGTTCAAGGCTATGAGTTTATCTCCATTGAACGAGGATGTACCAACACCTCTTTGACATCACGATGTACGCCAACCTCCTATCCCTCATCCAACGCCCAACTCACCACTTGCGAAGAATCGTGCCAGACGCACGGATGCAACGATGGGTGGCGTAAGAGAGCTTTTTTCAGATACAAGGACAATATGAATTTTTGCATAAATCAATGCTTTTATCAACAGTTTAATGTAAACTCTACAGCGAACCCCTTGATCAGTACAAACGTTTTTTTATTTCTAGCGAACAGACCCAAGTGTATTCAATGCTTTAGCCAAGATAGTTCTGTAGCTGACGGATCTGACAGCTGCCTTAACAATCCCCAAGCTGCATCACAGTGTTCTATGCCGTATCACCAAAACTGTTACTACACGGATGAAGGGAAATCTGGCCAACTCACCTGTTAGTAAAATTAACAAGCTTAAACATACAAAAATGTTTTGAAGTTAAACTCATTTTTTGATCTTGACTTACTTTTTGTGCTATCAACGATTTTTGGTTTTAGCCCAGCCTTCTGATAATCGTGGTGGTTATCGTCGCACTATGGTGAGAGGATGCTCGGTTAGCTCGTACGGCTCAACATGTTCAGATTTCCAAATTCTTGACACGACTTTCGCGAGGTGTAACAAGACTTGCAGTACCGATGGATGCAACCATGGTACGGTACACTTGTTTTTTGGTTTTTCTTCAATATAAACTAAAGGCGTGATTGCGTTTTTTAGCAAAAAAAACGAGATGAGTTAAGTTTGCTGACAAAATTGATATTGTAGCTGTTCGAAGGCAAAACACAATTTCCTTCAAGAAAAGAAGCACAATGTCATAAACAATCCCATACGTTCTAGGTTTTGATAGAGCTTGTTACAAAAATGCTATATGTCAATTTGCTAATTTACTTTAAGTGAACCGAACCAATCTTGTGTTTTAGGTATGGGAGGTTCCAGCAGGCCAGCCACAAGCCTTATGGTTCTCTTCATCACATCTTTACTGGCCTATGTTACGCAATCAACCTTGTCCCAGTAACAAAAAATCCAGTCAATGTAGAGGATTCCACAAAATTTTGTTTTCTCATGCTATTCAAGATAGAAGTGTTGATTTGTTGGTTCGCGCCGCACATAGACAACATATATTTCAGTTGCTTTTTCGTGCTGTTTTTGTAGTAAAATGTAATCAATATCGCTAGTGGTTAACTGTGGTGGCGCACGTTTAGTTTACCACATTTAATTTTACAACTGAAATGTACTGGTATAGAGGTTTTGACGAAACTTAATGCAAAAATGCGAGGATCCTAATTTTAACTTTTGAAAATGATTCACTTCTGCATAGGATGTGGCAGTCGCTGCGATGAAATACAGGGGCAAAGTTTTCACATTTACAATTTAATTTTGTGTATCGATTTATTTGCTTGTTTCTATACACGTAGCATGTTCCTTTGTAATTGAATGGCAATAAAAGTTTAGGTTAGAGTGAAACGATTTATCTTCTTTAATGTAAAGCAGTGCAGGTTTCAACAATGCATAAGCACTTTTAAAAAAAAACTTTGCAATGCTAGTTTAAAAAAACGCAAAATTGGCAAAAACACAAAAGGTGTACCATTTCATAAAATAAGGATGGGTTGGTGTACTCCTAATATAGAAATCCGTTGGGTAATACTCTTTTCGCGTTACTGTTTTAAACATGTTAAACCTTAAATTTTATTGCCACCGCGCTGCGTCAGCTTGAAAGCAAGAAATGTTAATAACAAAATTTAAGGAAGCTATCTGTTTAAAGGTCTGGAATTACGAGTTAGAGAGCACATCAGCAAACATTCAAAATTACTTTTGAAAGGTGGTAAGGTAAATTTAATAGGCGTTTTCGAACCGCTAAGTGTTTCAACGGTGGATAATATGTAAATAAATGGCGCCGAACATTTTGAAACGACCGAGTTCTCCTTCCCAGGCTTATAGAAATTTATAACGGTTGGTGAAATTCCATTACGAAATCACCCGGTGCTCAGATTTACCCCGCATGTAAAGGTTAAGCAGAAATTTACCGATGCGTCACTGGGCAACGACCAGTTTATGAGCATCGTTACCTTCAGATACCTTCAAAAAGTCCCTCCTTACATACCTTCCTGTTTACCGGGGAGGCTCTACAGTTTGAACTGTGATAGACATCATGAAACTGGGTAAGTTTCCAACGTTGGTCAAACAAATTTCGCTGAGAGAAGGGGCGGCACTTGGCAAACAAATTTCGCACGCTGAACGTTAAATAAAAATGCGGTGAATGTCATGGGTAGCGTTGCCCTTTGGAAAAACATTTTAAAAAGAGAAACGATAATTAAAGCAAAAAAATAGGAAGATTATATTTTCATTGTAATGTTTAAACTAAAAAACCTACTGTGGATGTGAAACTTTAGCGTCTTTAAGTTTGACTGTGTTGCTGTGTTTTTGATAAAAGTATAGCGTGTTGAACGAAAAAGCATCTATTGTAAATGTCCGTCTGCAGTTTGACAAAGTAGCTTGTTGATCCTTTTTGTGTCCCCGTCCAGTTAAAATAAATGACATCAAACTTCAAACATTTACAGTTAGCAGAACGTCTATTGTAAGTACACAACCGGCGCAACTTAATGACATGATCAATAAAACCCAACACGCGGGCCTCGGGTGATGTACGGGCCAATGTGCCAACCGCCGTTAATTAAACTTTTTCGTTCAAATGGGTATCTGTTGTTATTCGTAAAATGTTCCACACAGTGTTTAGCAACGATATCCAAAAAAGTCGTAGTTGATTGAATTCTATTTTACATGTGTGCTATATATGGCAATTCAGTTCAATCATTCAACAAACTTGGGCCATAAGGTGGTACTATACAGGCATTGGCCAAATAGTATTGCTGGTGCTTTATTATGCATTGCTGAAACTCAGGAATCGTGTTTATCTGCTCTGTGTTTAGTTTACACATCTACGCACACAAGGCCGGTGTATATGGGCACAAGCCTAAAAGCGGTTGGATGCATATATAACCTCGCAGCTACATTTCATAAACTGTTTATCTGATCAGTTTAAAGCAGTGCCACTTGACCGGTTGAATGGTGAAGTTTTTACAACGGTGAATGAATGGATACGGAAGGGTGAATAAAATGTTTTTGTGTCCACTGCTAATCTGCATTTGTTTTTCTTTTTTCAAATTTTGAAACGTTTGTTGTGACAGTTTCACCAGTTTTTGTATCACAAAACCTCCCTCTCTCTCTCTCTATGACCTCACCGTTTATTTACTTTGTCGGTTTAGCAGTCTGCATAATTTCAACTGATGTGTCTCAAAGTACGAGTTTTATGGAAATTTGGTAATTAATTTGGTCAGTATACGAAACTGAAAAAGGTTAAGCACTCATAGGTGATTAAAACGTTCATTTAAACTTAAAATAGCATCTTAATTAATAGGGCCATTAAGCAAAGCGGTTTCAAACTGCTGTTTATATTTCGCTGCAAGTAAAATTTTATTGCTTAGAATTTTCGATTAGTAATTGACTTTACATTAGCCTGATTAATTAAATGAACCTTATCTCCTTTTTCGGACTTAACACACTGCCAGGCGTCTGGGAAACATCAATGATGACTATTTCAGTACCCGTCCATTTAACAGATGAGACACAAAATTAATGAACTATCAATCAAATTAATTAGTTTTTTTGCACTTTTGGTTTCGGTTGGTATTCTTCGCATTAGTGGCCTTAGTAACTATCAGAGTCGAAACTATTACACCCGTTTTATTAAGACTTTTTTTATGGTGCCAACTAGACTAATGGCACCGCGGTATCAAGTTAAGGCACTTACTTGCATCACATCAAAGTTGCTGGCTGTGCAGTAATTATCAGACAGACTGCACAGAAAGTGGATGAAATGGACGAAGTACAACCTTGTGCTGTAGCGTCGTCGCGTTGAAGGCAGCTTTGTGTGGGTCTTGCTGTTAAACACACGACAAACATTTGTAAAACCTCGATAGAATTTGCATTGTAATTTTCTCTTTACGTCCAGTGTCCACATGGGAAAAATTACTCCCTTTTTTGACAAACGTTGTTGCTGGAATTTGACGAAATGAACGGATCCAGCATCAAAATGGATTGGATTTCAAGTTTTTAAAACAGTGATCTAGGATCCCTTTTTAAAATGCAATAGGTCGGCCGAATTGCTGTCCAACGGCGCAGCCAGCCCAAAATTTTGAGGAGGGCCAAGTAATCTAACTTAATGTAAAACTTTTTCCAGGACTAGCCTCACTTCAATGCACATTTTTGAAGTTTGGGAGGGGTCATGGCCCCATTCGGTCATTGGGATTTGCGCTTGATCTGTTAATGATCGAACCACACCTTGTTTTCGTTTTCGGTAACGTGACCTCAAGTCAAAGACCTACGATTTATTCTTCCGATGAAGGTTCCATGGCAAATGGTTGGGTTGTGCGTCGTTCAGATGTTGTAGAAAGAACTGGAATCAATCACGAGCAATGGGTGCAAAAATGTCGCCAACAACCTTGGTGGGTTAATAAATGCCGGCAAAGCTTTTATTCGATAGCTCCCATTGTCATTTTTGCAATGTACTTAAACACCGGAACCCATCGCTGTACTACTTGCTGGTACAGTGGTACTCGACTCTCACATGAAGTTTGATTCGTTGAGCGATATTTTTTAAGGGTGTGAGCGGTCACTATCTTTCATAACGCAATATTGGTAACCAATTTCATTGGTGCTCGTAAACAGTGTGACCCTCACCATACAAAGTCATTACCCTTTCAGCGGGCAAGGATGTAACAACATTATATCTTTAATAAACGATGTGGTGTTTTGAACAGTCAACTCCACATTTCTCACTAGCGGATAAAAGTTTTTGTCAGTTTACTGAGCTAGCTCAAGTTTAAGACGCTAAACTAAGTACATAGCTTCTATGTTTTTGCTACGTTGTTTAACTTTACAACTACAAATACGCAAATAAGGTTGTTGCAGTGTATGTTTGCCTTTTCTTGCGTGCTTGTGGGTGTCATCGTTGTCGTATACTTGGAGTGAAAGATTTTGACGAAAAATCCAAACAACCTATTTTTTGTGGAAATCGCGGCAAAATTTCATGTTTTCGATCCCGGTCTCAACCCTCTGGTAGAAACTATAGACAACCTCTTTTTCTCACTAGTATGAAACAAGACAGTGATCACGCGCCATTTAGCGGCCCTACAAGATGACCGATAGCGACCACTTTAAAAAGTTTGACAAAACTTTGCAAAAATTACTTGCAAAACAGAAAGGTGAAAAATCAGTGTTCTATTTTCTTCTTTACTCATTTTTTTCTCTTTTCAAGGTTCCGTTTAAATACGATTAAGTAAAATTAATGGAAAGGAAAAGTTTATTGCTGATCAAGCGTGCTGAACACGACAGTGTTACAACCATACATATTCGTCAGTTTAGTTTACAAATTCGTGGAGGCCTGAGACGAATGTATTGTTAGTTTATTTGTAAAAGCTGACCACACATAGTTCTGCACATTTAGCAATGAGAGCTGTTTTACATTGCTCATGTTACTCAAGTTGTTGTTCGGTATGTTAAAGTATTTATGTTTTGTCACTTAGTTTTTAATCTTTTCCAAGGTATAAATACAGCACTTAATTATTATTAGTTTGGCTTATATATTGTTGTTTCTGTTTTTCACTTCCTTTTTTGTTTGTTGATTCAAATAACAAACCCGAAAAGCTTGAACAATGGATTTTTATGGATTCTTCGTTTATTTATATAAGCAGAAGACACATGGCGGAACAAGAGGGTATAGTTTGCAATTGACATCGTGAGCAGTTAGCAAGCGGCCAAGCAACAAAGTATGACATCTCTAAAACAACAAGGAAAAACTCTTACGGCGAATTCCAATTGGGAGTTGTATGATTTAAATATCGGCCAGAAGCTGAAATGCATTAGTAGATTCGAGAGGAACATGAAACTTATTTAAAACCGCAATAATCTAGCAAAAACTATCATTTTGTTGATTTTTAATGCCACAGGACACAAAGCACAAATGCAAATCTCTTAGTAGGTAAGTAGCAGCTATAATTACAGCTATAATCAAGTTTTTTAACCAAAATTTTAGGATAGTATTATAATTGATTGACAAAGCAGTATTATTTTGCTTTTGTTTTTGCGCGTGCATTTGCATGAACCAAACGTGTAGTGTAATTATAGTTTTTGCAGTTAAACAAAATTGTTATTTCCATGCGAACGAGTTGTGTTGGTTTTCAAAGAGTTATTTATAACAGTTTTCCCGAAAGTATTGAGCTCTTGCCACTACGTCATTTGAATAGTCTCTGGGGCCCGGCTTCTTAGTGTAATCCAAATTTTTCCGTGTTCGAACGTTGTCGACGCCGAAATTGTACGCAGCGATTCCTCCTTGCAACTGTTGTGCCTTGCTCCAATTTCTTGAAATTTTCTTTTGAGACTATTTAAAACCGTAAATTGTGTACCAAAGTGGCGAAAATGCTGAAAAATTTAACGTCATTCTAAATATTATTCATAACTTGGCTGCACTTTTTATTTTTGTTACTTTTTATTTGTGATACCTTCATTTTTAACAATGTTATAAGGTGACTGGGCTAGTGTGTCCCGTAAAGGGAAAGTGTTAAACAATTCATGCCAACGAAGTTACACACCAATTTAACATTTCTCTCTATTTTGTGTTTTTTAAGTCCGGGTTTTCAGGCATATTTTATCACATGTTTTGTGCGACTGTTCTTGCGTCCTCCGTCCATGTTATGCAATCCTCATATTTGACATAACTTCAAAAGGGCTTGAGAAAATTGTCTAGGATTTCATGAAAGAAACGCAACTGACAAACCTGCATGAGACCAAATCCGTTTCCTCCGTCACCAAAGCCGTTTTTCAATGTCGTTCCAGCATTGCTTTCGCGGCTGATAATAGCTGTGTGGTAAATATTATAGTCACATGTTAATTACACTAACGAATTTTATCAATATCGTTTTCATGATGTCGATTGTAATGTGGTAACATCTATCGGGATTCTTCGGCTTGGAGTAATAATGCCGGTTAACTTTTTTCCCTGGGTAAATGAATGAGCCAATGCAGGAATTATCAATCAGGAAAATGATGCTCCACACACACTCTTGCGACAACTCATAAGAATGACTCAACTAAAAACATGTGATTTTTGTTGATATGAAAAGATTACATTTGTAGAGAATACAGTCATTAAGGGATATAATGTTACACAACAAACCACACTGTTTGGCATGTTTCCTTAAAATGTCGTCACCACAAAAAGTAAAATACTTTTCGATCTTATACTTGACGCAACAGATTAATTCAGCTTCTCAACAGTCGCCAATGTCAATTGCGACTTGGGTTTGCATGTACCAATGTTTGAACAACATGTCCATAGGTTTGAAGCATTGTTTAAAAAACTTGGGCTGAAAACGTTCAAGCGCTATTTAGTGTAAAACATTATTTCGCTGGCTTGGTAAACGTTCTGTGTATTCGTTAAACGCCAAACTGACCTGCTACCACTGCTGGATCAACGTTAGCTGCTCTTGACTCCTTCAATATCATTTTTTTGTATTTCTCCATACGGGGCAAATCGATCGACGCTATTTTCCTTGACGCTCGAACACCTATAAAAAGAATGCATGGTCTAAACAGGTGTACTCAACTATTTTGGGAACTATCCAGTCCGATACATTCCAAATTTACCAACGTCCGGTAAATTTTTGCCCTAACCAGGGCCGTACTATGCCTTTTAAAGAGTCAAAACAGATAAAAAAGATATCCGTCGTTTGTTTTCATTTTTTTCCGAGATCTCCATTTTCTGGGGCATTTGCTACCTTTCAAACGTTTTGTAATTGAATTTGGCTGATTGTAAAAAAAGTATCTCGTACCGCGTATACTCGATTGCGGACAGATGATTTGCAAAAAAAGCGCACGTTAGGACCGGATTGGACAGAAGTCCTCCAATCAAGTACCTCACAAAAACGCTCAAGGCGGAACATATCAAAGTTGAACATATTGTTTTCATGTTCAGAGTTGCTGTTTTGATAAAAGTACCTGTCGGTATATCCAAAGAATAAGGCCCAGTCGTTCAACTTGGCGATTATTTAACAATGTTGTTAAACAAGTACCGGGTACCATTATCCACCTGTTGGCAAAATATGACAATTGTTTGTATCGTTTTCACCTGCAAATTTAAGCTTGTTGCCCTTTTTAGCAGTCCAATCCGACGCTCCTGTTGGCTTCAATTTTCCTATGTCTCCGTAAAGGTCTGAAAAACCGTCAAATGCTAAGTGTAAAATAAAAGTAAAGTGATAGATCACGGATGACAACTAAAATAGTCGCAAAAGGCTAAGATGCATCTGATTAAAGTAACGACTTATCTTCCGGGTGTTCAAAAATCCGGAGGCAGACTTGAAAGCAAAATACAAAACAAAATGGTTGTTTGCAAAGTACCGCATCGCATCTTTTACAGCTAAACACTGATTTGTAGCATTTATAACTTTTAGCTGGCTGTGGAATCCACACAAACCACGCAAAATAGTAAAAAGTGTCGCACTCAAAGACAGATGTGTAAGAGTAACGATGTCTTAACGATGCAAAGCACTTACCTGTGGCGGATTTGACAGTATTTTGTGGAGGTAAACAACACTGTCTTGAATTTGGGCCGCAGCACTTGTTGCTTGTGTAGTTTCCCTGACAGTGGTTGGAGGTTTCCTTACATTTGCCGCTGGCGTTTCCGCATGGTTCATCACAAGGCGAACTCCGGAATATTTCCTCACGGGAAAGACCTACGTGAAAAACAGATTGCATTGAGTGGCGTGCCAGCTACAAGCGCCGCCCCGGGCTGATATTTATTTGGCCACGCTTTAAAAGTTCCAATAAAACCACGCCGAAAATAGAATGATACATGCACGTAGGTTTGCTAAATACGAAAATCAACAATCTATATCCTTCAAACTTGAATGTTAATATATTGGACCATAGAAAATCGTTACCACCAAATCTCTACAAAAAATGCAAAATATAATGTTGAGTATATTGTTGAATTATCAGGTCTGCATCTACTTTGCAAACAAATTTGTGAGTCGACAAGGTAATTTTGCAACTTACATTCGCAGTCACAGGGCCGACAGCATCGACGCTCGCTGGAACAACCGCATTTCCCTAGTAAAAAGCCTGCCATACAATCGTGGTCCTCCGAATCAATACAGAGTCCACCCAATCCTGTACACGGAGCATCTTCAACCCCATCTGCAAAAAAACTGCTGCTGGCGGAAAGACAATGCATGGACCCATAAATCGGTGGAAATAAAAAAACTGAATTAGACATAAGTTTAAGCTTACAGGGCGAAACGCAGCATTGCCTGGTGAATGGGCCATCACACAATCCTTGTTTATATGTTCCATTGCAGGCGTTGTTTAGAAGTTGACAAATTCCTCCACTCTGTGTGCAATTGGTGTCCAGCGGGTTCACCAAGCAATTGTTTGTTGCACCTAAACGACATTTTGGTGAAAAAAATGCACAAGACGCACACGATATTTTTTTACGCCCTTTATAGATTCATTTGCACATCTTGTTAGATTTTGGAAAATTCTAGACTTACAACTTTAACAAAATCTGACATTAGTTTCTTTAGTCTCAAAATAACATAACAGATCGTTCAGTAACTAAAACATTAGTAGTTTCTGCATTATATGCGTCATATAATGCGTAATGTTAGACAAGCATATTGTAAGCTAAACAATTCAAATTGAAAACTTACCTATTTTTTGTAACATGCATATCAGAATCACCAGAACAGCACCTGACATCATTTAAATGACTTTCGAAAACTCACGAAACATACTACAGAAAAAAGTAAAAAACTTCGAAAAACCAAAGTTACAAAATGATTGGCAGCGTATGGTAGAAAAGATAAAAACACGCACCAAATTTGGGTCAACTTTTTTGTCAAGTTTGAAACTCTAACCGCTATTTTATGTTGAAAATAATGAAGATTATCAATTTGGGGATAAAACCCTGGCGACAAAAACTTTTTGTTTCATTTCTCTTTTTGCTTAAGAGGCAATTTTGCTTAAGAACACAGTAGGCGTTTCTAATGCAGCCTAAAAAAATTTATGCTTCCGAGTCTTAGATTCTCAACCACTAAACTGTTCTGACAAGAAAACTGGCACTATGACATGAACATTCATCTGCATGCCCTAGCGTTGGAATTTGATTGGGAATAACCCACGAGGCTGTGTTTATGCAAATCTATTGCTACGTTTGATTTTTTTCCGTGTAATTTTTAAAATGTTGCTGCCAAAACAAACAAATTTTTCAAATCCATTTTGACTGTATGTATGTGCGCATATCTTTTTCAAAAAGGCAGTAATCTTTGATAATGTTTGTAAGTTTACCAGTAGAGCCTGATTTGGCTACCAATTTAATTCAAATGCCATAAGTTTTATGAACTGACACATTACAGTAGTGAAAGTAACTGACTTAGACCAGTATAGAAGTTTCGTTTTAATACCGTCAAAACACACAGCAAAATCTTTGGAGTAACGTTTTAACTAAAAAAATTTGCAACGACTCTAAAACGCCAAAATAAGTTTTGCCTAACTGGTTATTAAAATATTTTGCAACTTTTTTCGGTTTAGTTTACGAATTGCAGACGCCCGAGGCAAATGCATTTCTTGTCCAAATTTAGGAACTGACAAAACAAAGATCGGCAAATGCCCAACGTTTTGCCATAGCAGATGCAATCGACCGAAGAAAATAACTTTGTTGAAACCAACGTTGTCACTTTGCATCGGGAAGCCTCGGTTATTTTACTTTGACCCCAATTGATGCTTATTCCAAAGTCATTAAGTCCTTTCAAACCTAACATCAGTTTTTGGCTCAATAACTGTTATTTCGCTTTTTTGCACTGATTAGATTTTAACAAACCTGAACAGCCTAAACAATCCGTAAAGCATCGAGTTGTGAGGCATTGCTGAAACAGTTCATCTAAGTACGTTTGCTGTTGAGGTTTATTTCAGTTCAAAAGCCGAATTTTTTCCTTCAAAAGGGGCCCAAAGTTTACCTCCCGAACAAATAAAACAAAAACTCCTAGCTATCCATGATATCTATGTAATGCCATCCTCGATGTCTTAAAAAATACCAAGATTTTGCCGGAGTTTCATTTTTCAAGGGCTGNCGAACAAATAAAACAAAAACTCCTAGCTATCCATGATATCTGTGTAATGTCATCCTCGATGTCTTAAAAAATACCAAGTTTTTGCCGGAGTTTCATTTTTCAAGGGCTGCGCATTAATAAAACGACTTTCTTTAAACTTTGAGCAAGTTAAAATGTAAAACGTTCTGAAACAATCACCAGGACTTTTTATTCATAATTTCAGGGTTGTTGAGGAGAGTATGTTCCTGCTAGAGGGGACACGATTGTTGAAACTCAGCAGTAACTGTTAGGTTGGAAATTCGATATTTGAACATCGATAAAGCTCTTCTTAAAAGGTTGTTAAAATTCAGCAGGTTGGTCATTGAAGAGAAGGCATCTTTTATAAAGAATCATCAAGTGTCGTTGCTTATTAGTGTACTTTTTAATCACCTCACCACATTTCCAAAAAACACTGCTTGTTTTTTTTCTGATTTACATCTAACGAGTTATATGTAACTCTTTATTATCTTTACACTGTTACCATCGGATTTACCTGATACTCTGAAATCATAGTCTCCATAGTAATACGTAATGCCCTTGGACCATGGGATCCTAATCACATCATGTTTTGCTCGATACTTGATGGACTAAAAAACAACTGTTAGATTTGTCATGGATTTTTATTCAATATAGGGTTAATCAAGTTTAAATTATTGGGAAAGGTCAGCAGCCTGAATGGTTTGGTCCGCTTTACTACCAACAACTATAATTCAAAATACATTTAGCTACACGTTTACATCTCTAAACACTAACAATTGACAGTAAAGCATCGATGCCTGAAAAGTAAACACTTGTTAGCAAACCCTGTCACACAAGGCGGCCACTCTATCACCTAATCTTCATATTAAACGTTTAAACCAATTGGCTTAACGATGGAATATCACAATATTTAGTGAACACAATAATTACAAATGCTAGTGCGTAAGTATAAGACAGTGGTAGAAATGGCCTGAAAATCGACGGAAAATGATGTATGCTTGCGTGATGATGATGTCACGATTAGGTTTTGCAGAAAGAAAAAAAAAACTGACATTTGCAGCTTTGATTTGTACAGACGATGCGATGAACAAAACTTATTCTTTAAGGTGACATGGTTAAACAAAAACAAACATCACAAGACAAGAAAACGTTACAAATGCTAAGCAATATGAATCAGTACATATATTATACCACGTTTTAACTGCATTTTCATGGTTAATTAATTGTTACTGGTATTTAGACAAGCGATACCGAAGTGTCAAGGGTGGCGGTACGGTAGGGTAAGCATTGATTTGTGCGAACCACACACGTCGATGCGAACTGTAACACCGTACCGAACCTTTTGATGATTTTTGCTGCATACCGAACCGTACTGCCATCCTTGCCAAGTGCCACTTTTCCCCGAAGTATTCAAATAATAACACAACAACTAAGT
>QXVZ01023614.1:0-11908 GCA_008931825.1 Phallusia fumigata | reverse complement strand
GTGTAACAGAACACCTCCACCGACGCGGATACGAACACGGCCAATCACAACCAGCACACTGCAAGTGACGTCTACATCCAGCCCAACAATCGTCGGTGGACAGCAGCCGCAACCGTGCGCTTGCACCACGCCGGGGGTATCAGGGGCATGGGGCAGCTGGGGGGCGTGCATCGCAAACACGGCTCGGGGTGAAATTTGTGACAATGCCCAAAGAACTCGTCAGTGCTTCCGGGGTCAGGTACCGGTTACCTGTTTCAACACAGAAGCATGTACAGATGTTCGAAGCTGCTTGGGAGGTTGGTCGATGTGGTCGCCTATCCGACCTTGTAACACTCGGTGTGGGATTGGAATTCAGCCGTCGTCCAGGAAATGTTACAAGGTGAGGTTAAATGTTAAATGTTGTTGTTGCATCTTGAATATTGTGGATGAGCCGTGTTTCGGGTTAAACCGCTTCGTTTCATTTGTGGCTTGAAACATTGTTTAATGTTGTCCAAAAGTTTTAAATCATGAATCATGTTATCTCTAACTTAGCATTTTCGAGTTTAGATTTCTAGCACCTTTGAAAAACGTATTATGCTTTAAACCGTTTTAATCCCTTAAAGGGATTAGGAAACACTGGCTTTTGATTCTAGAGTTCAACCCTACTGGCTGGCAACACATATACCTGTGTGGTATTTACCAACAGTTATATTTGTTTCATAGAAATTTACACAACCCCCGTTCCGAAGCAAATCTTGTGTAGAAGCGTTCGGAGCAAATGAGCAATTTCGAAACGAAACCTGTACGAACAACATCGGATGTGGAGCTTTTACGTAAGTTGCTTGTGTAAAGTCTTCATAATAAATAACTGACTGTGCTGTTTTAAGAGCATATGTTGTTATATAATATCCCTACCAAAGAAAGCAATCATGCGCCAACTAAGATTTCTATGGCTTGTGTAACAGAACACCTCCACCGACGCGGATCCGAACACGGCCAATCACAACCAGCACACTGCAAGTGACGTCTACATCCAGCCCAACAACCAGATCAAGAAGGCCACCTGTACCAAACACTACACCAACTAGTGGAGGTAACTTCATTAAACTACATATATATGTTGGAATATTCTCATACGTAGCCTACGTATGGCATTCTCTACTCGGAGTTTAAACGTATTGTCAACGCACAAACGCTTACAAAACTTTGTACTGTAACGATCCCAGATGAGTTTTACGAATTGCTTACAAGAAGGAGAAAAACACACTTTACCCGTTTATTGTTTAAAACTTTGCAAACGAATCCAAGTTGCTTATGTGCTTCAGTTTAAACTTACGACAGTCGTATTTACAAATGAGGTTGCCAATGTTGTTAATTAGGGAGTAAATACACAAAAAATTTGCACTCTGTGTCGCAAAACCGCAGTGTTGCCCTTGTGTGTCATTAAACGTCATTTGTCTGTCTCTTCGCACTTTGTCCCTTTCCAAGAAAAAGCGATTTACTTGTTACATATTTGAACACGTTCTTGTCCCGAAAACTCGCATCAGACGCCGTGACAAGTCTGTTTCGGTGAGCGATCGCTCTATATGTAGCCAAAGGGTTTGGTCAGTACGTATTTTGACACACTATTTTTTATCTATTGTTTCGTTGTGGTTTTTGATTATTGATTGGTTTGCAAACTGTTGTTAGCACAAAGCTCGTCGCAAGGCTCGATAAAATAGATTGTTAGATAAAATGTGTTGTAACATCGCTACAAATTAACACTTTACAGCGGCCTATCTTTTTTGTCAACACTTGTTGCAAGTAAATGAATGTCAAAAAGACTTTTCAAATATTTGAATAGGCAAATGAGGCAAAAACTATTTTGGCTTGCCCTGGAGTTGCGGGATAGAGCACCGGGTGTTAACATTTGTAATCATTACTTTAGTTTATACGGTCTGTACAGGTTATACATTCAGACCCAACAAAATGGCGGTTATTTTGGGCTGGTTAGACCCAAGTCCCTTTCGTGACAATTAGTTTAAGTGACGATTAGACTCTTCGAACACAAACTTGTATTTCTTGCCAAAATAGTACACCGAGCAAACTTAATATCTTGGTCCTGGGTAAGACTTTAAACTGCATCCACATTTTGCACCCACCTGTTTTAGAACTTAACGCCTTCCATTTTTCCAACGCAGCTGCGAATAAAAGAGGGATTGCTATTGTGTAAGATTGGTAAATTAATCTAACAGATTTTCAAAACCAGAGGTAAATATCAGTATCTTCTTCATAAATAGTTTCTTATATCGATTAGAATTCAAGATTACGAGTGCTGTGTATAGACAAGCAAGACTCGGAATAATACTTCTTGTACAACCATGTTTAAACAACATGCGATTTAAAAACAAACACATACCTGTTAGTAGCCTCACTCGTCTTTCCAGTCGCGGCACTTCCGAGTTATTGCACTCTGGTGCCGGACTGCACAAACTCTCCACCAACTTGCATGTCCAGTAGCATCGCGTCGGGTCTCGGCACGGGTCCTTGGCGCTGTTCACCACGCAACAGTAAACGGAAATATACAAAATCGTGGCGAAGCACCAGCTTTTCATTTCGATCCTTTGGTTAGTTGTCTTCCGTCTCGAAAATGATGCTTTACAGTTTGTTTTCCTGTCTTTTATATTGACGATGAAGGCTGTATTACGTTATGCGGTCGTCGAGACGAGAGCGTAGAGGAAAAATGCGGCAACATTAACACGGTTGTACCCGTTTATTAGCGAAAATCGGGTGAAAATTTAATGTCGCCGAGTCCGGTTTAAAGTCGTTTGGAGGTGCGTTAGGAGACCAAAAGCGGGTTGAACCAGTTCAAACTGGATGGTATAGCTGTTTCCCAGGGGTGAGCAGCTATTCCAACCGATATTGAAGTTGACGTGTTAAAGTTTTATGTGATAATGTGCCATTTTCAGAAACTTAAACCCCAGGCACTTGATTAAAACTCCAGAAACTTAAATAAATGTCCAGAAACTTAACTAAAACTCCAGAAACTTGACCAAAACCACAGAAAACTAAAACTGTTAGCAATTTAACTAAAACTGTTAGCAATTTAACTAAAACCACTGCACGCCCCTCGCAGTTATCAAACTTTTATCAATTTTTGTATTGTTTGTGGATTTTGCTGTAATGGTGTCTTGCATTGAAACAGATGTAAACTTATTGAAATCAAATTCAAAGACGGCCGCAATAGTCGGCGCAAGTTTATCCCGTGTTGCCTCTTTTTTGTATCTCCCGCAAGTGCAGACCGGCATTGCGACTAATTTTCTTTCCATCACTGTATGACTAATTACTTTTTTTCCGCGCCTTCATATTGTCGCGTGCAATTTTTCGCCCTTAACCTGTCGCGGGTCATTTACGCAGATACCACCATGGAATAAATGAAAATATCGGCAAAGACGTGCATCCCGTTGGAAGTACTTTCTGTTTGCATGCTGCAGGGGGTTTGATAACAACAATGCTGGACTTGATAGAGGGGGTGCGGGGGTCGAGAACCACGTAGGTGGCAACGACTGAGGACTGTTTAAGGAGCTTAGTTGTCGATTGTTTTTTTTTGCATTAGAAGCCCCAAATGGGTTTGTACCGTCTTGAACGTTTCGGATTCAATGCGGCCGGTGGGCAATGAATAATGTACAAATATATTTTCTCAATTCGTTTGTTGCTCTGTTGAATTCAGTTAACAAATTTTATGGTTCACATTGTTTGCTCAAACTACGCACAAATTCAAACGTTTTCTGCAGGTAACGGTGAAAACATCATATCTTTGGAAGTCAACATTTTAATGTACTGTAAGAAAACAGCCCATGAAAGAGAAAAAGACACAAAGCGCTTCGAATTCAGTAAAAACACTGCAGACTAACGTCACAGCACTAATAAGTTGGTATGTGCTTGCCTTGCTAGTGTATAACTATATTCTCTTCAACACAAAAAAAAACACAAAAGGAAGAAAAAAACTGTCACAAGTACATTAGGTCACAACAGAACGCCCTTAACTTAACAGACTTTACGTAGTGCTTTTTTTCAACTGCTTCTGGCAAAAGGGATAGAACTTCGTATCTGGCGTTGCGTCGAACATGTGGCGCTGTTTGGTGTNCTTTTATCAATTTTTGTATTGTTTGTGGATTTTGCTGTAATGGTGTCTTGCATTGAAACAGATGTAAACTTATTGAAATCAAATTCAAAGACGGCCGCAATAGTCGGCGCAAGTTTATCCCGTGTTGCCTCTTTTTTGTATCTCCCGCAAGTGCAGACCGGCATTGCGACTAATTTACTTTCCATCACTGTATGACTAATTACTTTTTTCCCGCGCCTTCATATTGTCGCGTGCAATTTTTCGCCCTTAACCTGTCGCGCGTCATTTACGCAGATACCACCATGGAATAAATGAAAATATCGGCAAAGACGCGCATCCCGTTGAAAGTACTTTCTGTTTGGATGCTGCAGGGGTTTGGTGACAATAATGCTGGGCTTGATAGAGGGGGTGCGGGGGTCGAGAACCACGTAGGGGACAACGACTGAGGTCTGTTTAAGGAGCTTAGTTGTCGATTGTTTTTTGCATTAGAAGCCCCAAATGGTTTTGTACCGTCTTGAACGTTTCGGATTCAATGTGATCGGTGGGCAATGAATAATGTACAAATATATTTTCTCAAATTCGTTTGTTGTTGAATCCAGTTAACAAATTTAATGGTCCACGTTGTTTGCGCAAACTACGCACAAATTCAAATGTTTCCTGTAGGTCACGGTGAAAACATCATATCTTTGGAAGTCAACATTTTAATGTACTGTAAGAAAACAGCCCATGAAAGAGAAAAAGACACAAAGCGCTTCGAATTCAGTAAAAACACTGCAGACTAACGTCACAGCACAAATAAGTTGGTATGTGCTTGCCTTGCTAGTGTATAACTATATTCTCTTCAACACAAAAAAAAACACAAAAGGAAGAAAAAAACTGTCACAAGTACATTAGGTCACAACAGAACGCCCTTAACTTAACAGACTTTACGTAGTGCTTTTTTTCAACTGCTTCTGGCAAAAGGGATAGAACTTCGTATCTGGCGTTGCGTCGAACATGTGGCGCTGTTTGGTGTCGAGCGCAACAACCATGGCAATCCTGTTTCTTTCTGATACATTGAATGGATGGTAACGGGCCCAGCGCACGAACGGACTCTCTCTATCACCGAGAAAGACTGTCGAATTCTGTACGAGTAAAAGTTGGTTAAACCATGCGATTTAGATAAATACATCGCCGATTTTGGATTATGCTCACAAATTGCTCCGGTATCCTATCAGTTAAAATGTCAAGGCCAAAAATGCCTTTCAACTATTAGAAAGTTTTTTATTGTTCACGTTATTAAACATTAAACCTTACTGCCGAGGCAGTAAACGTAGGTTCAGTTATTGATGTTTGGTAAAGTATATTATATCTTTTAGACGAGAAAAAAAGTGAAAAAAGAAGCTCTGTTGTTCACTTTGTTTGCCATTTTGTTACTGGGTTGAAAATTCGTTAGTTATTTTATTGCCAGTACTTTAGGCTCTCCTCTTTGCATTTTGTTGCCCCTACAACTGTTTGACATAACGTTACAACCTGACTTACCACGTATGATGCCCCTGTCCAGGCAATAATAAACTCTCGACCTTCGTACAAGAAATCGCGGGCGTTGTTCTCCGCGTAGCTGTACAGTCGACCGTACAACTCCGCACTGTCGATCTCAACCAATTTCGCTCCTCTGCCGTTACAAGCTTGCTGTGCCTCTGCGTATGGGATCATGCTCCGAACGCCCCCATCATCGAGAAGAAAGTAACAGTTATTGTTGTGCGTCATCCCGCTGCATTCTGTACACATTTGCTTGTTGAAACCAATACAGGCGAAATAAATGTGAACTTTTTTAAGTGAAGTTTAATTAAATTTTCAAATATTTGAATAGGCAAATGAGGCAAAACCTATTTTGCCTTGCCCTGGAGTTGCGGGATAGAGCACCGGGTGTTAGCTAATACGGTCTGTGCAGAGGCTAGGTTACACATATAGACCCAACAAAATGGCGCTTTTTTTGGATTGGTTAGACCCAAGTCCTTTTCGTGACAATAAGTTTAAGTGACGATTAGACTCTTCAAACACAAACTTGTGTTTCTTGCCAAAATAGTACACCGAGCAAAGTAATTAGACTTTGATAACTTGGTCCTGGGTAAGACTTTAAAATGCATCCACATTTTGCACCCACCTGTATTAGAACTTAACGCCTTCCATTTTTCCAACGCAGCTGCGAACAAAAGAGGGGATTGCTATTGTGTTAGATTAGTAAGTTAGTCTAACAATTCTCAAAACCAGAGATAAATATCAGTATCTTCTTCATAAATAGTTTCTTATATCGATTAGAATTCAAGATCACGAGTGCTGTGTATAGACAAGCAATACCCGGAATATTACTTCTTGTACAATCACGTTTTAACAACATGCGATTTAAAAACAAACACATACCTGTTAGTAGCCTCACTCGTCTTTCCAGTCGTGGCACTTCCGAGTTATTGCACTCTGGTGCCGGACTGCACAAACTCTCCACCAACTTGCATGTCCAGTAGCATCGCGTCGGGTCTCGGCACGCGTCCTTGGCGCTGTTCACCACGCAACAGTAAACGGAAATATACAAAATCGTGGCGAAGCACCAGCTATTCATTTCGATNACTCGTCTTTCCAGTCGCGGCACTTCCGAGTTATTGCACTCTGGTGCCGGACTGCACAAACTCTCCACCAACTTGCATGTCCAGTAGCATCGCGTCGGATCTCGGCACGCGTCCTTGGCGCTGTTCACCACGCAACAGTAAACTGAAATATACAAAATCGTGGCGAAGCACCAGCTATTCATTTCGATCCTTTGGTTAGTTGTCTTCCGTCTCGAAAATGATGCTTTACAGTTTGTTTTCCCGTCTTTTATATTGACGATGGAGGCTTTATTACGCTATGCGGTCGTCGAGACGAGAGCGTAGAGGAAAAAATGCGGCAACATTAACACGGTTGTACCCGTTTATTAGCGCGGCACAATTTTGTGCGGTTTGTCATCTAAGGTGTTCCAGTGGCCATTGATTAGCACCGACTCGTGGCGAAAACCCACACCTACGCACGTCGAGCAGAAACATAGATGCCAAAAGTGGACGACGCACCCGATCTAAAGACGCTTCAAAGCCGAGAAAAGTTAATGAATCTGTAATTACGACATAAGCTACGGAGAAACTGTGTGATTTGACTTCCGATGGAAGCTGCGGTTCACAGAAATATCGTCCGTATTTGGTAAAGGCTGCCGATATATCGTGTCAGTTAGTAGGTCATGAACTAAAAAGTTTAATTAAATTTCGTTTGAAATATGCATTGGTATGGCAATCGACGAAACGTTTTTTTTTGCAATAAATATTTCATACAAAGCCTTGCTATCACTGTCTTGCATTTTGTACATGGAATGTGTTGGCTATCGTTATTTTTTGAAGAGCACTGGCCGTTTGCAATTAAAGCGTTAACGAGCTTCTGTCGGGACAATTTCATAAAAAATGCGAGAAGAATTTGAAACATTCGAACTATCAAAGTGGCGTAAGTGATTGAAAAACATCAAATGAATTTCATCAAAACTCAGTTTCAAAGAAACTCTACAGACCAAGACTTTTGACCCAAATTTGTCGAAAACGATTAGTTGGAGATTTTTGTCGTTCAGATATCACGCACGAATGATTTGTGACCTCAAGAAATTGTGCGTTGTTTGAATCTGCTAATCCATGCCCAAATAAGAGTGAAAGCAGTCTACAAGGTAAACACTGAGAATGTGTCTGAATAAAAAAAGTGTATGTCATACCCATATAAGAATAGTAGGTTACAGTGTTATCAAAACTCTTGCTTAAGGTCGGCGGTGTTGGCAAAAAGGCAATACGTGCTCAAGTTGTATCTATTTGTTGCTCACGAAATCACGACCTGATTTACTATGCCACAATCAGAACTTGCCAACGGCTTATGTTATCGGTTCAGCTTCCTGGAAATCAGGCGGAAAACTGCGGGAAGAATTTTCCAAACCTTCCTCGTTTATTAACAGACATAGAAAATACCGAAATATTGCTACACGCGAATCATGTGTAAATCATCGTTGGTGATTGACAATCACGTTACAGCCATTTGTAGCATTCGTGTCAAGCTAACAGCATTACTTAGAAAAGCTGTCCTGTTCGTGTTATTTGGATGCTTTGTTGGATGTTTTGCGTATTCAACCGAGCAAAATAAACCCACACTACTTATTAAATGTCTTTTACATTATTCATGGCATCGTTACGGTGATCGTTGTGTACTGTCACGTCCTGTTAATCGGGTTGGGATTATTAAGTAATGTCTCAACTGTCTTTAAGACTTGTTTTAATGAATTTCTACGAATTTTGAGTTGTAACAAAGTGGCAACGGCCAAAGACAAATCAAAAATTACGCCTTGATCACACCCGATGTACGTTAAACAGTAAATACACAAAAAAGGTTAATAACCAGTCTGCTCCCAAGTCCGGCGCCAAGGATTGATCGTAACGTACTCCCACGACAAATTACATCACTTCATTTGGCCTTAAAAAAGTCACATAATTTTCGTCGCAGATAAATTTCGGCCAATCAGCTCTATAGGTCGCTCTGCTGTATGTAGACGCAAATCTCTATTTACGGCGGCAGTCGCGTGACAGAGCCTGTAGTTTGGGCTGATGTGCCAATCACCAGCGGCATTTAACTGCTGTTTGACGCGGATTACCACCAGGCGTGGCACTAGAAAAACCTCAAACTACTGTCGACATTTGGAGGTTTTTTTCTGGCACTTGTCCCGTTTACAAGCGGTAGGTTAAAGGCGCCATCCCGTTCTGATTTTAGTAAGCCGTGGTAATGAATGTCACCACAGTTACACGAAGTGCTAAAAATATGACTTTGTAACTTCCAATTATGACTGTTTTAAATAAACGGGCATTTTTACCACGTCACAGCACTTTTCTTGCTTTTCAGGCGGTGCATAAAACCCGACTCAATGACAAAAACATGCCATTGCCGATCCTTTACAAAATCGACATAAATTGCCTCAACAAACTCTTTTCGTGCAGGTCAAACTTGCTTGTCAAGAAGATTAAATCTCCATAAAAGTTAGACAAAACTAAACAAAAATTCCTCAACGTAACTTGTTTGTTGTGAAATCGTAAGTTGGGCTTTTTGCTTCGCTCCGACTACCCTAATTTAATTATTTCGTGGAAAGAAAGATTCTTCCCACGTGCGTGAGAACTTGCGGTGTCCCTTTTGTATAAATCGATGCATTGTGAACTAACATCAGGTTGTAAGCAAATCGGATTTCTTGCAGTTTACGTTTAAAGCAGTGGTGTACAACCTTTATTGGTGTAGAATCAAATATAATTAACCGGATCAGACCGCGGGCCGCACGCACCTTCGTTAAACATAGGACGGCTTTGTTTCATTGCATATCAAAAACTCTTATACTCTAAAATGATTAAGAACGTTTTCCGCTTTACGAACCTGACCGTATTTTCGTAAAATATATTAGGAATTTCACACATCTCCGCGGGCCACATACTTTCTATTCGCGGGGCGCAGTTTGCACACCCATAGTTTGAAGCGTTAAACCAAATTTAAAAGTGGACAGTCGTTGAAGACAACATGTGGTTTAATATAAAAGACTAGCGAACAAATGGCGTTGACTTTTGAAACTGGATTTTTCACTTCCACAAATCGAAACCGAAATAAAGGCTGATTTTAATATAATCCATCAGATTTGCCAGACTAGAATGTGAAGGTGTTTACAAACTTCGTGGAATCTAATTCGTGGAATCTGATCTGTTATTATTTTCAACAAGAAAACAATGACGAGCAATGATTCACTGACAAACAATAGCTTATGGTATTTCGCTTACAATACCTTGCGGATGTAAACGTTGAAAAAGGCATACAACTTGTTTGATAGGTTTCAAGGTTTTGGCTGCTTGAATTGGTAGATTATAAAATTGTCTTGTTTAATCGTAATAGAAACGCCTTTTGGTCGTCTAACGTTTGAAAACAGGTTTTACAAATTATATTCTGAAGTGAAGCTTTGCTTCTAATTGGATAAGGCACAAACTTTAACAACAAATGGTTGTGTTTTAACTGAAGGCGCCATAGTGAGCCATACATTTTCCTGGAAAATTAATAACAAATGACCTTACAGATAACGTCTGAAGGTCAGCTGCTTTCGAACCAGGAGCATACCGATAAAAGGAATAATGAAATGATTTTGTACATCTTAAGATACGTTTTAAATAGTTTTTTTACGACAAAAAATGCAAAGTTTAGCAAAAAATCCAAATCTCGCAACTTTGCGCCCGCAAGTGCTTGGCCCGCTTGATGGCACAACACGTTTTCACCCACAAAAATTCCAGACCTAAGCACGCCACTAATTTCAAGGTCATCTGAACCATCACATCATAATGCATGGCCTATATGACTCATCTAAATACAGATCGTATCTCACGTCGCATCATCCAACAAGGTACGCTGTTGTAAAGGCCCGTTGCAGAGGACTTCCTATGAAGACAAAGCCTCCACAAACAGATCCACCCCCGCCACGTGAATCACTGGTTCAGTTTCGGGCCATCAGGACTGATGCATTTTAGCCATAGGCACGACTTGACCTCTAAATATCTTCAAAAATAAGGTCATTCAAATGTCCTATGCTGCTGTGGGGTGGTCTGAGGAAATATGTAACTTGTTTATTAGGAGGACGAGAAATTGCCCTGGAACCATATATTCACAGCTGCGGTGCAACTAGTTGGTTATAGCAAAATCTTGGGTAATTTTTTCTCCACGTTTCGACCTTTGGTGAATTTGGCTTACATATCGTAACGCTGAACATTAACAACAACATTGGATTTCAAGATGAAAAAGTTTTTTGCATTTCTTTATCGGCGACAAAGATTGGCTTACATGATGAACTGTTTAAGTATCTCGAGGGTATTTAATTAAAACACTTCGATAGTCTTTTGGGCAAACGTTTTTTAGGCAAATTTAATGTGACAAACAAATACATTCTATTAATAGCAATACTACCAGAAAAATTCAAGCATTTTTTACATGCACTGTTTTTCAAAGAATACTATGTATCGTGATTAATCAGGATCGTGATAACAGAACAATGGAAAGCTCTCGACAACAAAGGTGCCAATAACAACATGTAGTTGGTATAAACTAGTATTTTGTGTGGAGCAACCGCAGTACCAAGCGCACAATGAATATGTCAAATTTAATTCATCCGATTACTCACGGGCTTATAAAGTGGACTTTGGTGTTGTTGTGTCGAAATATGGAACGATATTGGTAAAATAAAAGTTACTAATATGTCTGGGAGCAACAGTTTGTTTCGTAAGATGTCAGTTGTTATTCAACATTTCTGTTTTGCCCAACGGACCAATTTTGCTGTTTTGCTTTCTTCAATATCTTTTTAACTGTGGTTTTTCCTGAAAACCGATTTTAACTTTTAATATACGTTCGATATAGGCTGGAAATCAAAAGCGTCTCCTGTCTTTTATAGATCTTTATCGCCTCCAGCTGGCCAACTTTGTTTAAATATTACATTGGTAATGAGTTTAAATTTTGCGAGTTCTGTTTTGTTTTACCGTTTCCTCGTAATAACAGACAGTAAACCTCACGGAAAGCGAATAGTCAAAGTTTCCAATTCGAGATGAAATGCTTTCAAATCTAAAATATGACTGGAACGCACAAAACCCGCATTCCATATTTGTACCCAGCTTGCAGCGATGATGCGATTTGTCGCCTGCAACCAGTATAGTTTGTTTTGTCAACACGATGATCGACGTTTTCAGACGAAATCGGCGGACTCGACGAGGTCGAATCGCGGCC
>QXVZ01023612.1:0-17092 GCA_008931825.1 Phallusia fumigata | reverse complement strand
TTGTTTGCCATTTTGATTTACCACCTATAATATGTAATAAATGTATGTAATAAACTTCAACTGAAGAACACCAGATACAGGCTTGGATAGTAGCTTAATTAACAGTTAGCAGTTATGCTTTTCAAATAGTTTACTCAACAACAATTTTATGATGGCTTTGATGATCTGGAAGGCTCGATATTATACAAGCAAACGACACACCTTTGTTTTGTTAAACGTTTCGGCATCTAACTTTTGCGATCGTCAAAAAGAAGGTTGCATTTTCGCACCCATAAAAACACAGGCGAGGCGTAGACGACAAGTGATTAAGCAGACAAGTGCCGGGCCCGCTTTTAACATCAAGTTTCGTTTTTTGCTTTTCGAATTAAAACAACTGTCAGAATGAGCCCCATGATCATCACAAATCCAGGACTTTTGTTGGCAATGCGTATATCGTATGTATCAGAGCGGTTGTGCACACATATACGATAAAGTGATTAATCAAACCCCTTGAGACGTAATGCATATTAGGCGTGTCTTACATCAAGTGATTTTTCTATTGTCAGGTGTTGGCCCAGCGCACTCTAGCGGCAAAAAACCTAACACACGCAAAAGGTGGGTGTGTTATTGCCGGATTCCTCAAAATCCTGCCAATGTATATGATGGTCATGGTGGGAATGATCAGTCGCGTAGCTTTTAAAGGTAAGTTTTGTCCTAAAGGTCGATATAGGGTTCATATTAAGGGAGCACTTTGCTGATGACCACCCATTATACCACAAAGCCATCGAGAAGCAAGTATGAGAAACAAATTTTCTCTCGCAGCATGGGTTCCCAACAGGTTCTTGAGATAAGATTTTTTAATACACAACAAAGTTCTACAGATAGTTAAACAGAGAAACTATGCCCTAATGGCTTCAGTCAGCAGAACACCCATTGGCAGATGTTACAACAAATATATAGTAGCAAATCTAAGAGGTTGTTTTCAAGAGCGGATGCAATGTTTAGGCGGCTGAATTCGATATTTTTATGGTTGTATGTGATTTGGATCCGGTATTAATTTTCAATTTGTGGTTGCAGATTCGATCGCATGTGCCACAAAAGCGAAATGTCTTGAAGTTTGCAACAATCCGGTAGGATGCTCGAACGTGGCTTACCCAAGACTTGTACTCAAGCTGATGCCAGTCGGACTCAAAGGTAAGGGCCTAAAAAATTTACAGGGGAAGGTCACAAATACAACCACAAACACGCACGTGCGACAGAAGAAAAAGTAAAAATGTCTTTTCCTGTGTCACTAAGCATCAAGTGAAAGTAAAAAAAGTTTCTTGGCAATATTTGCGACAAGACGTCAAACAAAAAGAAAATGTTGTTTCGTTAAGGCTTGCTGCTGGCCGCCATGATCGCTGCTCTGATGTCATCACTGACGTCAGTGTTCAATAGCGCATCGACACTTTTCACTTGCGATTTGTGGAAGAAGATCCGAAGAAACGCAACTGAGTGGGAACTCATGATAGTGGGAAGGTAAAGCCAGTCCAACAAACTTAATCGATATCAAGAGGACTGATGCGTAACTGCGATAGCAACTCAAAACGTAAGGGTTTTGTACAGGGTCATACAGGATCCACGGGATTAAGATGCAACTAATAGGCAACTGGATTAGTTACTAACTCCAATAACATCTATGTGAGGTTCGAGATTTAATGTAAGGGGGTATGGTCACAACGTAAGCAGAAACTGGCCACTATTTTCTTAGTTGATTTGTTACTTTGTTTTTATTTTTTTAGGATATTCATGTTGATTATGGTGGGAGTGAGTATAGCGTGGGTTCCGATCGTACAAACATCAGCCAGCGGTCAACTCTTCGACTACATCCAATCCATCACAAGCTATTTAGCGCCACCTATCATGGTCGTGTTTGCTATGGCTATATTTTGGCCGAGATTAAACGAACCGGTGTGTGGCCCAAGAGTTGCTTCTAACCCATAGAGCAGTGTTTCCCAACCGAGATGCCGTTTGCAGGGCTCAGGGGTGCCGTGGCTAATATACTAGAACTGTTTTTATGTAACGTTAACTATTACCAGGTATGACGGTGAATAATGCTTGCAAAATAGACTGACTTGATTGATGTCTGTACCTCATGCAAAATGACAGGTTACTTTGTATTGTTCTTTTTCCTATTGCCATGTAGCCGCTATGGGTGCCGCGATATACAAGTATCAGTAAAAGGGTGCCGTAAAACAAAAAAGGTTGGCTAAGTGGCCCATTACATTACAGCTCGGTGTCAACGATATGCTCAAGTTAAAATAGTTTTAAATGATAAGATCCACCACAGTTGATAAAACAATGTTCCAAAAATAATGACAATTCGACGTGTAGGGCGCGTTCTGGTCTTTGATGTGCGGCTTGGCTGTTGGTCTCACGCGTATGATTATGGACTTTGCCTATGGCGCCCCCTTGTGTGGAGAAGAAGAGTACCGACCGGCGATTTTGTACAAGGTCAGTCATATGCTTACATAGTGAGAACAGTAGCTTAGGTTGAAGGGAGCCCAACATTGTTGACTAAGTCATTGAAATACGATTCAGTATAAAGCAATTAACTTGTTTTGTTCTTAGGTTCACTATCTCTACTTTGCAATCATTCTGGCCGGCCAGACGTTGATAGTGGCTGTAATCGTAACGCTCATCACGCCACCAATCGATGCAAAGCATGTAGGTTTGATACTTTCACATGTGGCGTCTAAATACTGTTTAAAAACGTGTTTTATTGCAGCTTCATCGACTCACGTGGTTCTCACGCTTCAGTAAACGCACCCGTGAAGAGTTAGGCGAGGTAACTACGAGTCTTTTTATTTTTTCCAGTTTTTCCTAATTGTAAGTTTCAAAATCATAGGGAAACCAGCAGAAAATCCTGCGTAAAAATGTTGTCCTTCATTTCATTCATTTTAATTGCTTTAATCTCTACCAATCGCATACCCAGGATGCTGGGATGAATTGGATTCGTCTGGCAAAATTTTGAAAATAGGAAATTGTCATTAAACTTAATTGTCCTATCAGGTATATGCATTCACATACACAACAATACAGAGACATGCCCTGAAACTTTCATGCAGGCTAACAATAACGGCACACTTATAGGCCTGGTGCACTGCGATTAAAAGTATTAAATCGAATAACACATTTTTGTGAGCAGGAAGAAGAGGAAGAGACTGTGAAAACAATAGAGGAAGATGTAGAAACTAAAGTCGTCGATGGGCAGTCTGTTGGCTCAGGTAAGTCTTCAACAAAAGAATCAGATCTATGGGCACTAGTTATATATATGTAAACATTTTGCCTAACTGGCCAGATTTTTTTCTGTTTAAATTTAATCAGCGGGCCGAGCGAGTGTGGACTACCAGACAAATCGCAAAAGCTTTGAGTCCAATGCAAACAGNACAGTTGAAGGGAACCCAACATTGTTGATTAAGTCGTTGAAATACGATTCAGTATAAAGCAATTAACTTGTTTTGTTTTTAGGTTCACTACCTTTACTTTGCAATCATTCTGGCCGGCCAGACGTTGATAGTGGCTGTAATCGTAACGCTCATCACGCCACCAATCGAGGCAAAGCATGTAGGTTTGATACTTTCACATGTGGCGTCTAAATACTGTTTAAAAACGTGTTTTATTGCAGCTTCATCGACTCACGTGGTTTTCACGCTTCAGTAAACGTACCCGTGAAGAGTTAGGCGAGGTAATTACGATATTTGTCTTATACTTTTTGCCCAGTTTTTCATAATTATTTTTGCCCAGCTTTTCAATAAAGTTTTAAAATCATTTAGTAACCAGCAAAAAAGGCTGCATAAACATGTTCTCCTTTATTTCATTTATTTTAATTGCTTTAATCTCTACCAACCGCATACTTCACCAAAGCTCCCAGGATGCTGGGAGGTATTGGATTTGTCTGGCAAAATTTTGTAAATAGGAAATTGTCATTAAACTTAATTGTCCTATCAGGTATATGCATTCACATACACAACAATACAGAGACATGCCCTGAAACTTTCATGCAGGCTAACAATAACGGCACACTTATAGGCCTGGTGCACTGCGATTAAAAGTATTAAATCGAATAACACATTTTTGTGAGCAGGAAGAAGAGGAAGAGACTGTGAAAACAATAGAGGAAGATGTAGAAACTAAAGTCGTCGATGGGCAGTCTGTTGGCTCAGGTAACCCTTCAACAAAAGAATCAGATCTATGGGCACTAGTTATATATATGTAAACATTTTGCCTAACTGGCCAGATTTTTTCTGTTTAAATTTGATCAGCGGGCCGAGCGAGTGTGGACTACCAGACAAATCGCACAAGCTTTGAGTCCAATGCAAACAGGCAAGAGAAAAACGAATTGGCTTAGAGCACCCATTTATAAACAATACCTGTAGGCCCTAGGTTGCTGACCCTACCTTAAACTGTTTGTCTACAAATCAGTAAAACATAAAAAAAAACTGTTTGAGATCACTACTAATGTCCATCATAGGACCACATGAGAAACTACAATATAAATTCTTGAGCAAGCAGTAAATAGCGTCGTTTTGACCAGCTGATAAGAGTATGTTATGGTTAAGCAATGAAATAATAAGTTTGTCATACAAAAAAATGTCTTTATTCTATTAAATATGTTTACTTTGTTATTTCAAATTACTTTAAACGGGCCAGTCAGAGTCGACCAATAGGCCATATGTGGCGGAGGCAGTACAATGCCCAGGTGGATTATATGCAGCGGATGTTTGAACATACAATAAATCTGTCCTAATATTTCATACACTACAATACTACTGTACGTGTTTATGCTAAAATATAATGCCGTTTTACCATTATCAGATGCTCCTACTGCTGAAAAACCCTTATGGAGAAAAGCAGTCAACCTGTTTTGTGGGCTTAACATGGAAGAGAAAGACAGCCAAGCACAACCTCCCAACCTTACCGACATCAGGGAGAAGAAAAATCCTAAACTTATAGTGGACATAATGTGCATTTTAATGCTGTGTGTTATGGTGTTTTTGTTTGGTTACTATGGATAAGGTACATTTTAAAACTTATGCCAATGGCCAATTGGCAACAGAAATGTCGATTTGACATGTAGTTGTCATGTTAGACTTAAACTGGTAACCATGTTATTAAAAAGTTACACAAATCTCACCTGACAATTTTGTGCCTTGAATGATTCCAAACATTTTTGTCCCAAGCAAAACGACTTTACTCACCTGAACATAAAAAATGTTGTTTCAGAATTTATACAAACAAGTAGCATCTTTGTTGCTTAGTTATGACAATTAAGCCTTTGGTTTTATTTGTTGGTTAATCTTTTCATACATATACTTATTTGATAGTGTTATATCTTATATATCTATCTACAGTAGAAGTGTTACATCGACACTTGTACTATGTTTCATATAACATGTGAACCTAGTTAGATAAACTGCAGGCAGAATTTAAACATATGTGACAATATGTTACCTGTGCCTTGAACAACTTGTGTTTCACATTTTTTGCAGAGATTACTATATTTACTATGCTTACTTAATTATTGCAAAAACATATTGCTATCTAGAACCTGGAAATAATAATAAAAGTCAGTAAAAATAAGTAATGCCTGGTGAAAGAAGCAAATATTATGTCTAAAAACTGCACAACCTAACCACATAGAAAACACACAAATAAAGATTAGCCAAACATGCACACATGTTGTATAATATAAACAAAATTACTAACAGTATTGCAACAAAGCACTAGTGAACTACAGCGATAACATGTAATATACTTTGTGATATTTCTAAAAATATGTACAGATAGAACAGTGATTGATACAAATAGAATCAAAGTTGTCACAAATATGGACAATGTTAAAGTTATGTTTGACTGTTTGCAGAATCAGATTCTGTATCATCTTTTGGTTTTGGATCAGACTTCTGCTCACTTTTGCCTGTCCCTTCAATAACTATGGCATTGGATTCCAACATTTTTTCTCCCTCATTTTGATCATCATCTACCTCAACTTGGTTAGTTCTGCTTTGAGGACCTTTGATTGTGGATTTCGACCTGACTGAAAACGGCTTTTGTGAAGCTGTGTGGTCAAGTCCTGCTGCAGCAGCAAGTGATCCCAGACCCATGTCACTTAACATGTTTAAAAATTCATGAAATTTGTTAAAAGATTTATCGATGCTCTCCAAAAGCATCTCATCTTCAATTTGGGATTTAATCCTTGAGTTTTCCAAAGTGCTGTTTAATTCTTTTCTCAATCTTGAATTTTCAATCTCCAAAGTCATGACTTTTTGATTTAGCACCTCCTCATTTTCTTTTGCTCTTATCAACCTTCGCTGAGCATCTAAAAGATTTATCTTAAGAGCTGTTACATTCTGTTTGTTTTCTTGGGTTTGTGTGCCAGAAGTCTTAGGGTTAAGTTCATCTATTGAATCTTCGTCCAAAATTTTTAGCTGTAGTACATCTGAGTCATCTTCCTCATCAGACAAGCCCAACTGATGTTTTGATGCTCGAACAGCAGTCCTCCATGGGACAAAACCCTTGTGGCCGGCCGGCAAAACAGAGGGCACACCATCAGGAGGGCTGCTTCTTTTTGCGATAATGCTCTTCTTGCAAAGTGAGTGACTCCTTGGCTGTCTATGCTTCTTGGTCCTGTAAGGATCTTTCGGAGGTTCTTCCTTGATCCATGGAAATGCAGCTTCATCTCTTTCATTGGCATTGAGCAACACTCTGCCAAGAACACTTCTTAATGTGCCATTGTCAACCATAGGGTTTTGGCGAATATCTAACACAATAAGAGTTCTGTTGTGTTCAATGGTTGTCAACAAATTTTTAGCCCCACTGGCTGACACTCCACAATTTTGCAGATCCAGGGCTTTTAACCACAAATCATCTTTTAAAGCATCAGCAATCAATGCTATACCAGGATCGCCAATCATAGGGTTGGAATTGAGTGTTATTCTGCGAATTCCAGCCATGCAATTCAAATCTGGAGATCTGTATCTCAAACCTTCGGCCCATGCATCACTGTATCTCTGTGTTGATTGATGTTTGACCAATTTGCTGATAACGGAGGCACCAATGGATGTTATATTGCATCCAGCAAGACTTACATGTGTAATGCTTGGGTGATTTTTTAGCGATTGACACAATGCAGCAACACCTCGGTCAGAAATTTGACAGTAGTCAAGTAACACATGAGTAAGAGTTTTATTTTTAGCAATTCCCTTTGCCAAAATTTCAATATCTCTTTCCCGTAGAGGCACACCTTGAAGATCCACACATTTCAAAGCTTTTGTAATACTCATACATGATGCAAGGGATCTTGCAGATAGGAGAGTTACATCTTTGAAACAAATTGCTGGTGTGCGCCTTTTGAAATAATGCGACTTCTTAGCATTGGAACCCACTGAAGAATGCTGAAAATAGCTTCTGAGAGCAATGTATCTCAAGTNTTGACCAATTTGCTGATAACGGAAGCACCAATGGATGTTATATTGCATCCAGCAAGACTTACATGTGTGATGCTTGGGTGATTTTTTAGCGATTGACACAATGCAGCAACACCTCGGTCAGAAATTTGACAGTAGTCAAGTAACACATGAGTAAGAGTTTTGTTTTTAGCAATTCCCTTTGCCAAAATTTCTATATTTCTTTCCCGTAGAGGCACACCTTGAAGATCCACACATTTCAAAGCTTTTGTAATACTCATACATGATGCAAGGGATCTTGCAGCTAGGAGAGTTACATCTTTGAAACAAATTGCTGGTGTCCGCCTTTTAAAATAATGTGACTTCTTAGCATTTGTACCCACTGAAGAATGCTGGAAATAGCTTCTGAGAGCAATGTATCTCAAGTTTTTGTTGATTTTTATGGTATTAAGTATCGGAGACCAATCTATCATGCGAACCCTGTCACCATTTATATCTAAAACTCCTTCTTTCACATGAGCTTTAACATAAACCAACGGTACGGTGTCTTGCAACGCGCAAAGGTTGTCGTAAGTTCCAACAAAATCAAATGCACCGCGCTGGCGAACTGCTACACTTTCAGGAACATTAGCCATGGATGGTTTTTGCAGCAAAAAGAAGAAAAAACTATTCAATTTGAGATGCAGCTGTGCCTGTGCTATCAACAATTTGAAAACACATTGTTTTGACGCGCAAACGGCAATTTTCATTTTACATACCATTTCTATGGTAAAATAATACGGAGACGTTTTAAGGAAACTCGCTTATTGTTACTAAGACGTGTCTACATTTAAAGTTTCTCTAATAGCTACTCATAATTCTGTTTCTACACTTCTGTCAAACAAAACTGTTTTTGGAGCACCAAAAGTTTTTTTGCTTCCATGGTTCTAAACACAATTTTTCAATCGTTGTGCATGTATTGTCTGTTNTACATACCATTTCTATGGTAAAATAATACGGAGACGTTTTAAGGAAACTCGCTTATTGTTACTAAGACGTGTCTACATTTAAAGTTTCTCTAATAGCTACTCATAATTCTGTTTCTACACTTCTGTCAAACAAAACTGTTTTTGGAGCACCAAAAGTTTTTTTGCTTCCATGGTTCTAAACACAATTTTTCAATCGTTGTGCATGTATTGTCTGTTGATGCAGTTGGTCGTTGCTTAGCTAAACGACGCTTGTTTGGCAAAAAATACCAACAGAACTAAATAGATTCTAAGCAAATATTTGCGGCGAGTGAAATGTCAAATGGATAGCGACGACCTACAGCGTCAGTTTTCTGCATTGCAGGAGGAACAAAAACGAAAACTCATGATGGTAAAGCAACGAAAATCACAACAAAAGTCACAAGAAAAAACGGTTGGTTGTTTGTTTTCGTGAAGGCTTACTGCCAATTTGGAATCTTCATTTTACATACCCGTCTAAAATGGAACTGTATTTATGACCACTTACTTAATCAAACCAACATATGAATTTATAGAAAACATACAGTTAAAAATTAACAAGTCACTATTGATGTTAAAGATTTTCTCCTTGATTTTTAGGTGGAGGACAATTCATTTGGTGTTTCGGATGATCTATCGTTAAACATTGCTGATGTTATGGCAAGCTCTACAGTTGGTCTGAATGTCTCCCTGGAGGCAGCAAACACAAGCATGAGAGAAGAGATAAGGTAACATAAGTAACCAAGATGTTTTCTGGCAAGGTTGATTTAATTATATAGTTCCTCCACAAAGGAGATGATTGAAACTTTTAAAGAAACACCAATATTCTTTGAATGCAAATACTGCCATAGTAACGTATTGATATTGCAAGGCTTTTGTATTTACACACGATACAGAGAACTTCGAGATGAAACAGGTCGCTTGAGAAAGATGATGGCAGAAAAAGAATATGAAGTAAAACGACTTAACAAAAAACTTCTTAAAATGGATGAGGAGAAAAGAATGCTGTCCGGTATGTATCAGTTCTAATAGTAAAGTCTACGCCTTTTATGAATTTTATCCAGGTTGGGTGCTAAATTCCAATTTGTTGCGGCATTTAGAAGCTGGGGTAGCAAGTGATGCAGCATCAAGCAAAATTGTTGATCTGTCTAAGAAAAATCGTGAGCTTACTGCAGTAATGGAATCTGAAAGGTCGAAATGTGTCAGGCTGCAACAGAAAGTAACAGACCTGGAATTTAAGGTGAGGCTTCCTTGAGTGACAACATAGGGCTTGTTGTTGATGTAATTAAGTATTCGTCATGAGTTTGTGTTTTTTAGCTGCACAACTTTCCAAAAACTGATGGTGATAATGAAAGAAAACCTGCTGTTCGACAATCGTTTGCTGCTGGTTAGTTATTTTGTGTATTACCAATATTTCATACTTCCCCACAAGTGATACAAATTACACACAGTGACTTCTTGTCTATCTTTTGTTTGTGTTTTACAACAATTCCAACCTAGTATAGACATTCTGTGATAAGGTTGTCATATTAAGTAGGGGCATAAGTTTGTGTTTAAATAAAAGCTCCCCTCCCAGGATGTTATACCAAGTCTTACATTAACCCAAGAAATTGACGGTTTTGAGTCTATTGTCTAAAATAGCCCCAAATATTNCCGAGCTCAGCAGGTTACTGCGCTGCAAGACAAAGTAAGGTGAGCGTTGCTTCCTCGCACTCCGGTAGCAAGACAGGTGTCATGATGTTTCTATGTGTTTGTGGGACAACAAGCGGCCGGCCTTTAACATTGGGTAGTTGCCAGCGTGTTTGCCGCGGCAACTACCCAATGTTAAACTTCTGTAATTTAAGAACAAACCTTGTGCGCATGTGCTACGTACACATAACCTATATACATGTCAGTGTTTTGTAATATGTTGTGAGTAAAAAACTTCATAAATTCATACATTTTATAAATTCATGAAACAATCATAATTTTTCACAGGTAAAATACTCGGGAAAGATAATTTTGGGCTGCAATTGCCAATACGGTCACCAAAACAACAGTTGTTTTTATCTGTAAACGTAATATTTTACTCCTTGCCAGATATCGGACATTTTTCGTAACGCACTTGTTTTGATGTTGAAACAGAGATCTCGAACTGAAGCTGAAGGGCTCGGCGAGTCCGAAAGAAGACAAAAATATGACGCGCATTCGAAACATGGAGCGCATGCGCAAAGAACAGAATGACGTAAGTGCGCGACGTAGGTTAGGGAGTGTCCCGCTTTTAACTGCGCACTACCCGAAAAAAATTTTTTAGGTAAAATTTTCGAATTTTTCGCGCATTGCAAGTTGCAGTTCGTGGAAATAAACGGCAGTATACGTATGTTAAGTTTGAAAAACCGTGCAGTCTACCGCCATTTTACCACTAGAGTCTTAACAGCATTGACAGGCGTCAGCCACGTATGGGTCACTGGGAATCTGTGATGTGCTGCAGATGAGCTAGGTATTTTTTCTGTTTCTTCGTATTATCAGCCCACAACACAACGAAAGAATCCATGCAGTTTCGTTACTTTAATGTGTAACACCTGTGGTTTTGGGGATCTCGCGTGCAAGCAGGAGCGATGTGTTTATTACTGTTTTCGCAAACACAAGCGCTTCCTCTCAAATCGAAATGCAGGGGTTGACCTCAAGTTATCCGCTTGTTGATAATGGTTTAGGTGGCTTGTTCTGGTGTAAAACCACAGGACTTGCTGCAGCGTAAACCGTCGCTTCCCTTATTCACCCCATTTTGCGGAAACAGGGGGAATTCTTTTTGAGCATCCAAGCATTCAAGTTGTTTGCATGCTACCTGGGTTTGGCCGCAAGCACGTGCGACTGCCAAGTCCGCATTTTCAGCTGTCTATCTTAGGGTTTGGGGGTAAAAAGATCTACTAGATTTTGCACGAGATAATTCCTTTCGCAAGGTAGGTATGCGGTCGACAGTCTTAAATGCCTTTCCGCCTCAATATTTAATTCGGGTTTGCAAAGGAGATTTTCACGTGACCATCGTTTTGTCGAGATATTGTGAGCACCACGGTCGGAAGTAAGCGTTGGTTTTTGCATCCACAGCCGTAAAGAAAAAAAAATCTGTTGTTTTCTTTTCAAAACCTCCGTACCTGTAAAATTTTTTCACGTGATTAATAAATTGTGGTCAATGCGCTTTGGATACACTTTGTGTAGCAACATTGTACAACATTTGGGAGTAAATAAAGCATGTAAAAGAAAAGTCATCAATCAGCCAACCAACCAACAAGAAACACGTAAACGCCGTAAAACTAACATAATCTGCCTATGTTGCGTCAAGTGTTTTTTAACTGACATGGCTGGGGTAAAATTACTGATGACCTGTTTTAAACCACGTTGTTGTTTTATTGCAGAACTTAAGGGAAGATATGACCAAACTCCAAGAACAAAGCAACGAGTTTCAGAGAAAGTGGGAGGCTTCAAAATCTCGTGGCAAAGTGCTTGCTGGCGAGGTGAAATCTCTGAAGGCCCAGGTAATGAGGTTTAGAGGTGAAGCCGCAGCCAAAATCACCAAGCTGCAGATTTTTGATTTGCACGTGCTAGAAAAAATAAATACATTTCTACTTTAATCTCAATACCTTTTTGTTTTCTGATTCGAGAGGTGGTGTCTCAAAACAAACACTTTTGCTCGCCTTTATCGATAACCTTTAACCCACATAAAGTTTCGTATGGTTACTTCTAAGAATCAACGCCTCACCTCTATTAAAAAAAAAGAATTATAAATATCTCGATCCTATTGTTGTGGCGTTCGGGTGATGTTATAATTGACCGGAAAGAAATGAATTCGCTTGAAATCCAAGTAAAACAACATCTCTGTTAGTTTTTTATTTATTTGCTGTGTTTGACTGGTTATTTAGGGTGGTAACGTTACACGTTATACGACCGGAAAGCTAATTTCCGCTCATTGTGGCAATCTCTTGCTTGACCAGGAGAAATAAATTCGCTTCAAATCCAAGTAAAACAACATCTCTCTTTTTAATTTTTTTGTTTGCTTTGCTTTTAATAAATAGTAGTAGCGTCGCAAGTCAAGCAAGCAAATGCAATTTCCGGACAGGTTTTAAACACGATATATTTTGTCTATTTTGATTCTCGTCAATTGAACATAGCTAAAGGCGTCAGGAAATAATTGCTTTTTATTTCGTTCAGCGAGATTACTTACACAAACCCTTGTTTTGTTTTCGCCCAAATGACCGAGGCCGATGGGAAAGGCATAACTATGAAATCGTAAAAACTTGCACGACAGTTTATTAATAAGCGTGTCATTGAAATCGAAAAGGACGATTCTCCACATAATAATATCATACTGACGTTTTGCTCACGCGCCAAATCTTGACTTTAGAAATTAAACCGTTTTTTTCATCGCGCTTTTTTAGCACATTTTCTCCAAAAAGATTAGATTTTAACGGCATGCTTTTAATAAGGGTACCTATTTTGCATGGATGCGAATCCTCAATTCCACAATTGTACATCAAGTTGTAAATAGTGGTGCAAAGTTACCAAAATGCAATTTGGTAAGTGCCGCCAATAGATATGTGTCTTTAGCGTGCTGATAAATTGCTTGCTGCTTGTCAGATCGAGGCTTTGCCCTTGTGTTATCTCCAAGCAATCTAGGAGTCTCTTCTCAATGAACCGCACCCTCCAAAAACATGAAGTTAAGCCCATGTCGCCGTGCAGCAAGCTATGCGTAGAATCGCTGCCGATTTAACTGGCAAGACATGTGGCGTTACTCGGGCCTTTCTGTAACCTAAGACAATTTGGCATCGTGGTACACTCGCAAATACAACCACTACGCAATAATTCATGGACCTGTCCGAAGGCTAGTGAACACAAGCCCCTCAAAAAGCAAAGTTTTGCTTGCTAGCGGAAGTTAATTGTTTGTAACGCCATTCATCACACTCTTAAAGCCACCCGACTATGTCTCGTACAGATCTCGGTGTTGACTGACAAGGGTCGTCATGACAACGAGTTGATCACGACCTTGACCAAGCAACAGGATCGGCTTCAGAGGCTTCTGGAACGGAACGCGGCGGATCGACGCGAAACAAACCACGACGAACAAAAGGTTTGGCGCTGTTTCGGTTCTCAGAATCGAAGCTTAGATCAGGTGTTGTTCTCTGTCGTGCATTTGATACCGTTACGGATAATTTCCGACGCTTCGTGCTGTTTTGTTCGATACGACCGCCATGAATTGTGGAAAGGCGAACCACATGTTAAAATCTCTCCCTGTTCCGTTCTACTCGTTTCTTTGTGGTTCGACCGAAGAGCATGCGCAACAAAATGGCCACAATAAAGCTCCAGTGAGCTCTTTTAGGAAGCCTCAATGTAGTATGACATTGAGAGCTGGATTTGCGTCGACATATGATTTTTTGCCATGTCTTTGGCTCTATAATCTATAAAGCCAAAACGTATTTATTCCAGCCTTATAGTAGTTACGGCTCATGTATTTCTGTCCATGGTTCTGCCTTTAGACATGAACCATAGTACAACCTGGCTTTTGATCTTGTGTGCTTTAACCATGCAGGACAGGTGATGGGTCAAGGAATTCGTCTCGCAAATCTTTTCCGGTCAGAACTCTGCACGAACTGGCCGTGCATTTTGGACGGTTGGGTTGTTTTTGTGTGGTCACGGTTTGTCAAATTTAAAGTATTCCGGCCAAATTTGGCCTACAGTTTGCTATAAGCGGGCCTTTCAAGTTTTTTGGGGGGTTCAACTGTCGGCTCAGAGTTTTTTTGGTCCGTCATCACTCGTCGCCAAAAGTTTGATTTTTGACAAGCTTGCACGACCTGGGCTCGGCAGGAAGCTCAAACCATCAATCTATCGTTAATCTCAAGCAATAAATTGAACATAAAGTCTGTATTTCTGATACATTTCCGCTGTGAGCAAACGAATACGGCATATGAAACCACAGATAGCAAAGGTATTTTGGTTTTCCTGCGTTCTTGAAATGCTACAGACAAGTCATTAAGAACGATATGTCGTGACATATTCGACATTTTAGCCTTGCTCACAAGGGTGATATATAGTTGGCACTAAAAATAGACCTAAAAAACGGGAAATTTATGACTTTAAAGTAGCACCCAAAAGTGACATGTTGGACAGCGTGATATTATAGTGGCGTCTCGCTGTAGGCATTTAACCGTAATATACAACAGGTTTAAACCAGAACAAGCCACCTAAACCCAAACACCCTAAAAGCGCGCAAACTGATCACCGAATCGGCCTCTCAAACTCTCAAGAAACAACGCCACGGTAAAAATGCAGACTCTGATTTCCAGATTGCTTGTGACTTGCACAAATAAATGTCATTTTAAGGTTGTAAAATCAACTTATATAAATGCCTGGAAAAAGGGCCGAATAGCCAACACTTTGGAGCGTTCTATTTGGCCACAACATACGCGGAGATCGAAATGCTTCGGCCGCAACGCGTTTAAAGTACTTTTTGCCATTATATCTCGGTTTACGAATCGTTTTAGGTTCTTTTTGTGGGCAGAAAAACTGCAGCATCGCGTTTTGACAAAACCTTAAGTAGCAAATGAACATAATGTGATTCCCAAGCATGTGCTTATAAAGGTAATAACTGTTACAGCGCNAACCTTAAGTAGCAAATGAACATAATGTGATTCCCAAGCATGTGCTTATAAAGGTAATAACTGTTACAGCGCAGAAATTGCACTGTAGGTATTTGCAACTCCTGGTGAAAAAATATATTTCGCTTTACCCAAACCTACCTCTATTTTTTTGCCAATGCACTTTATAGATCTCATTAAAGGGTGTTTACCTCAGGAATATCGCAACGCCATTGCGTGCAATAGAGGTAACATAACCACGAGGCTTAAACCATTTTTTGTGACCATTCAAAGCAAGCGTCGCAACCTATGATTTACAGCATCAGGAAATAATTAAATGAGCGACAATGTGTACTGTGCATATTGGGACGCTTTAAATCAATGGGCGATCGTTCTAAATGTGCCCATACCATATAGGAAACTCATTTTTTATTAAAAAGTGTTTAAATTTTATTAAAATTTGCATCCATGATAGGATTTAAAGTTATGCATTCTATGTTTTGACCCTAATTAACCCATCGGTTAATTCACATGCTCCAAAAGCTCAATTTCGCAAAACAGCAACATTTTCTTTGGTGTACATTTATATTATAATTTCCGCTTTCACAATGTCTTAAATCTTTTAGCTGATGAAAACACGTCACGACCTTCAGCAGCAAGAATCATCGCAACTCTCCCAGCTCAAGCAACTGTTAAGTGATAGCGAAAAACGCGTCATGGAATTGGAAAGCAGGCTGGCAGGGGTATGTATGACTTATGGTTACATCTTGCGTCTTTATTTTATAGTTTTGGAGTTCAACAAATGCTACGGTTTTCTTCCCGCATCCATCATATTTCCTGTGTACTTGTANTCCAACTTCGTGTAGACATTCTGTGATAAGGTTGTCATATTTAATAGGGGCATAATTTTGTGTTTAAATAAAAGCTCCTCTCCCAGGATGTTATACCAAGTCTTACAGTAACCCAAGAAATCGACGTTTTTTAGTCTATTGTCTAAAATAGCCCCAAATATTCAAGTTCCCCAACCTTCTTTGCTGCACTGTAAATCTCAATAGACTTACCAGGAGTTTACCAGAATTCACTTTTTGTGAAGGATCACCCAGAATATCCCATGATGAGCTACAGGATCAGCTGACTGCAGCAAACCTAAAAGTTTCGGATTATCGAAATCAAGTTCAGTCATTGAAGCAAGAAATGAAGGTGGCTCTCAAGGTGACTCTTCATAGGCTCAATATGCCCCAGGGGATTTACCCAGGTCCCATTTTATTTCTGTATTTGAGCTACACTACTCGGGACTTTTCGGCCAAGTGCTTGCCTTGATATATGTTTTTGCCATTTTGATGCCCAAAGCACACTGCGGGATGACACACTTTAAAATGCGTTCCACGAGGTGGAGATATAGAGCTAGCTTGCAGGCGCTTATAGTCTGTGTAGGCACAAAATACGTTCGTTCAATGAAATAGAGAGATAAAAGTTCTAGTCGATTTGTTTGCTTTAAAGGTAAATTAAAACCTCTTCAGTTTCGCCCATTGGCACTGTTCTTTTGTGATTAAGCCATCGCTAAACGATTTGCCACTCAATTTTCTTGTAAAATTTTGCGCATGATAATAAAAACGAATAAAAAACATTATGCGCGTAGAAATAACCCGAAATTTAGGTGAAGAAAATCAATGTAAAACATCGACAAAGTTTCAAATACCATTTAAATGGTCCTGGACACCTGGTTTTCCAACTCAGCAGATTTGCGTGGGTAACTTTCAATTGCAACAGCATGCCAAGCCAAACATAAGTCGGTCATTTCCGCATAACCGCACATTATATTTCCGCGTAGGACATGAAACACAATAAAGTCTATTAATAGCCCAAGTATCGACGAACTTAACGATTGCTCTATTGCACGTCATTAGGCTTCACGCATCATTTTTGGTTTTATTGCCAGGTGCTGAGTCAAGAAACAGGTGACAACGCAACGAACCTGCAACATCTTCTTGGTAACGGGGCACAAGGCTTTCGTGGCCGAGCTCAGCAGGTTACTGCGCTGCAAGACAAAGTAAGGTGAGCGTTGCTTCCTCGCACT
>QXVZ01023611.1:0-18076 GCA_008931825.1 Phallusia fumigata | reverse complement strand
GTACATAACGTCACGTGCCTTCTTTGTTTTGTGTGTTACTTTCTCTCGCTTTAAACTTGCACGAATCGGAATACAAATCGCTAGTAACCCTAGAATCCAACAAGGAACTTATCGAACTATGACAAGTGCTTTAAAACACCTGCAAAAGTGGTCGATACGATGACAAACCCAAGTTTATACGTGGTTTGTGCTCTTGACCAGATCAACGTACTGCGTAACGATAAACTCCTGAGTTCTCTACTATATTTTAAACGGCATCGATGATGCAATGCGAATTTATTGGTGGACATCGTGGCTTTGAAACTGTCTTTGCAACATCATCCGTTTCTGTGATTTGCCTCTAAAGCGCGGATTGCAGTATTTTATTCCTACCTATTGGCGGCTTTTCCACGGCCGGAAAAGGGCGCTGTGCACTTCCCAAGCCAAAGAAGAATTGCAGCAGCAAAGGTTGGAAATAATTTGGCTCTCTCAGTCATTGCGTTTTTCAGCAAAGGGCGCTTGATTTCTCGCAAAGCTAATATTCACATAAAATTGAACGCACGTTTTAATGCAGGCACTTGCAATCACGTTGCATTTACAGTCCTTTAAACTTGCCGTTATAATAGACCGTGCAAATTCGAGCCTTCCGAGGGCAGTCAACTGGTAGACATGTGTAACCAGAGCAGCTACATTTAAACGCATAATGTTTTATTTACATTTGTACGTTGTAAATAACGAAATGGTGCTGCCACAGAAGGCTTAGGACATAACTTAAGATGGGTGAACTCGAGCAAAAATCATCAAAGGGGAAACTTGCGATCTTGGGCAGTACTTTTTGCGGCAATAGGTGCATATTAATCGAAATAATCCTTCTGAAAAGATAACAGTCAACAGGTTAAAAAGTTGGTTCTGTCAACATTTGTTAGGTTGGTAAATTAACGATCGGACGTTGGTGAAGAAATGTTTAGATTTGGCGAAACTGATTGCAACTTCCGGCACTAAATGCACTAACTGTTTGTAAGCATCACAGTTGAAACTGTATCACAACGAACATTTACCAAAAATGAAACCGTTCAAAATAGATTGCAGTATTTGTACTCGTAATTTCCCCTACTGTCTTTCTTGCATAAAACTGGACAGTAATACCGGTCGACATAGCCTGAAACAACGATGCGACATTTGAATTTTGTAGTTAAATTGTTGTCGTGCGGTCCCGTGTTATTGGGCTACTTAACTCAATACATGGTAAAAGTAGGCCGCTTAATCCGGGGCTTCTGAAAACACTATAAAAGTAGCATAATAAAATTTTCTCACCCGATGACTGCTTTCGCAATGAGCGCAAGGATTGCAATCGAAGTAAAAATAAAAGCAAGCTTCATGTTTGTTCTCGACGCAGCAATGTCAGCAGCATAACCAACAACTGATGTCGTAAACTCCAAAGTGTCCTAAATTTACATCGCAAAACTGATGTGGCATAAACACATGCCGAAACTGCCTATGACATTCTGCGGGTAAAACTCAGGCCGATAATTTGCAGAAGAAACCAACCTAAAAAATAGAATACCTGCATGCGTTAGGCAATTAATTAGTTTCAGTTGTTAAAAAAGCATTGCTTTAAACAGCGAAAATTGCCTAAGGATGTTCGTAATCGGTTGGTTTCCGTCTTTCCCCAATGAAAAATATGCGTGCTGTTTCGGCGTGACAAACTACGATTTTTTACGCCCGAGGTGATTTTAGTTTATAATATTTCAGTTTCATGACATTACGCGATTTTGTTTTACAGCAGATTTTGTCCGTTTTTGCTGGCCTAAATTTTTTTTAAAATAATTTGTAGACTTGCCACGGCAAAAAAAGCTCACAAATAAAGTGACCTGTACGTTGTCATTTGTGATGTTGGTATTTCCAGAGAAAATTTAAGCTGAGTGTTTGTATCGTGCTTGACTACAATGTTTGGCGCGAGCAATCTACTTATTTTTTCCGCAAAACAAAAAAGGTTTGGAAAAACTGCGCTAGAGCAAAAAAATAAACGAAAAACCCTACGAAAAACGCAAACTAAATCACGGGTGTTTCTCTTCCTGGTTTATCCATTAGGAGGTCGCCGGGGACGTTTGTTTAGCTCCCCTTAACACTTATCTGCCTAAAGTGGGATATACGCAAACTTCGAAATTGGTTGATTGGATGAAGTTTTCAAAAAAGATTTCTCTCCAACCTCTCGATTTTCGCTGCTTACCTTACTGGTATCCTTAGTCATATGGTATCGTCATCAAACAATTAGCGCAAAAAGTCGCACCCGCGGTGGATTATTGCGAAGCAGTATTGCCCAACGTTACCTAATATGTGTGGTTTATCAACAATTGATCACAGTTTGATAATGTGACTATTTTACCAGTGGTCAAAGTAGGTTTAAATTTGATCTAATTTATCGGCACGAGTGTTACTTGCAAAATGTCAATCGCGCTGCTTAGATTCGTGGTAGTTTCCTCACAAGTTTTGTTACGTTATATTAGTTTTGTGCTATAAAGGCCGATTCACACCAGATGCGTCTACCGGTTTGCGGTACGGTTTTTTGATCTCGCGGCAAGCAGCAGGACACTTACACAAAATCATATCTCGTCAGGCGCACAAATGGGCAGAGCCTACCTGCAGGTGAATTTAAGCTATACGTAATAATGTTAATGCCTGCTGGTTAAAAAAAACGCCCCGGGCACATGTTACATCATACTTGCCTGCAAAATTCGCGTATGCCTAGCTTAATGTTTTTCCAGTATTGGCCGCAACGCCGTTTTTCAAATTGGCCACAGAATTAATAAGGTGCCAAAATGACCATTGGTGCCACTGGCCATCGTGGGCAACTTTGTTTCAGAATTATCAACCACTGCTGTAAACTTTCGTACCCCAATTTGCATGTAGTAAACGATGATCGAGAGGGAGGGGCAAACAAATGCCCTTGGCGACCTTAAAAGTGGGCTGGGAAGAAACTCGAATTTCAAAAACTGCTTTAAAACAAATTTTCCAATTATTTTAACATATGTTAACATCACGTAATGTCGTTGCATACACAAGAAACTAGAATCACCCCTGGTAGAAAAAAAATCGTTATGCAGTTTGTCACGCCAATACTGTGCGCTGATTTAGGCACTTTTCACTGTTAATTCGACTCCACCTTTTATGTGATTTTTTTCTCCACCTTTATACTAAAACGTGGAAAATAAACAACCCTAAACCGATCGAAGGGTAAAAAATGCCACGCTTTGTTTCTTTGCATGGAAGGTTCCAGGCTTAATTGTTCTAAAGTTTGTTTTGTACATNTAAGCTTTTGATTCTTACTGCTCATTTTTGACAGGTGTAGTGGACATGGTGTTTAAAGGTTTACCAACAATCTTTGGAGAATCATATGAGGACTTCATAGTGTTCGGCCAGGTTGGTTTTAATCTTTTTGAAATGTTTGTATTTCAATACAGCAGTGCAGATCAATTTCATGCAAATTACCTCATGTTCTGTATATATATGTATGTGTTAAAAAATATATTTGTTACAGGGCAATGACATCCCTAACAGCGTTTTTCCATGCCTCTTTCTGAAGAAGCGACAGATTTTTCTTTTTGCTGAGAAAAATCTAATCTACAAATGTAATGACATGATGCATGGCATTGCAGGACTTCTGTCATGCTTTTGGATATTTAACATGGAATTTCCCAAGTCCTGTGAAAAAACCCTTCAGTTGGTATGTCAATTAATTGGATTGACAATTGATATTTCTGCACCTGTAAAAAAAGTTATTGGTATGTTGCAGTAAATCATGTACTTGTGTACCCATAACCCAATGTGAAAGCACAATGGAAAAGTAGGAAAAAGGTGTTTTACAAGTACAACCAAAAATATCACACAAAATAAAATTATTGTATTTGGATCGATGTTGGGGGAATAAAGTACCATTATGTGTTGTTTACCATTTGTAAAACATTATTTATTAACATTTGAATTCTTTAATAGTCAGTAGATTTATTGGCCTTTCTATTGTTTATTTATAGATACGATGCGGTTTGTAGAATGCTGAATAAGTTAAACAACACATAATGGTACTTCACACCACAATGTCAGTTTAACAAAAGTGATTTATTTGTGTGATTTTGGTTGCTTTTGTAAAACATCCTTTATCATATTGTTTTTGCTCTGTTTTTCTTTTGTCACCTGGAGCTTGTCCACACACTTGTGGCATGCAATTAATTAGATTTAATGGATTTAGATGAAACTTTCACAGCTGGTAGATATGGTCAAGGCGGTGTGTTGTCCTTTTCGATTGACTCCATAGCACGAATGGTTACCATGCTAGCCCTCAAAAGGGTGAAATATTTCCCTGCATTTTGGCATAAAATGTTTGCCGGATTTAGATGAAACTTTTACAGCTGATAGATATGGTCATGGAGTTGTGTCATGAGATTTGATTGACTTCATAGCCCCAATGGTTACCTCACTAGCCCCCTAAATTGGGTCAAATTGTTAAACATTCTCCGAATTGGATGAAATTTGGACAGTTTGTATAACATGTCACTGTTGGTTGATAATTGGTGTTTTTTCTCCATAGCCCCAGCAATTACCTCACTAACCCTAAATTGGGTAAAATTGTTAAACAATGTCTGAATTGTATGAAATTTGGACAGTTTGTATAAAATGTCATTGTGGTATGTTTTACCCTATTGCCCTAACAGTTACCCCAAAAATGGATTAAATTGTTAAACAATATCCGAATTGGCTGAAATTGTGACGCTTTGTAGAGTAGTTTATTGTCGAACATTCATTGCTGTGTTTTACATTATAGCCCCAGCAGTTATCCAACTAGCCCCCCCTAAATGGGTCAAAGTACTAACAATCTTCGATTGAATAAAGTTTGGACAGTTTGTACGACATGTTGTGGTACATTATTTGATGTTTTACCCCATAGGCCTCAGCAGTTTACTAGCCTTTTCAAATTTGTAGGTTGGGCCGTAGTTGTATTATCAGTTCGAGCATTTCAATGTATAATTACCCTACAATTATTGTCCAACTTTGCATGTGTGGGAGCCTTGCGTTTCTGCCTGCAGAAACAATCATGTTATAAAAAGCCTAAGTAACTATGTGACCCAATGTGAAATGACATTGTGAATATATGTGCATTTTTAAATGGGGTAATAGTGCATATGGAGTGGCAATATGGTGAACGCCACTCTCTAGTTTTAGCCCATTTGTCACATGCGATAATGCAACACAATCGCTGTATTTTGTAGTTTTTCACATTATGTTTGCGGTATAGGGTCTGCATAAACTATGCTGATTGTTTGTTATTCGTGCCTCGCTTTTTGCTGTGGCTGTTTTGCAAAGGACAATAAACTTGCAGTCATTCGTGTAATTTACTGTCCATAACATGTATGTAGAACATGGAGAAAGGTGGTTTTTTAGGGGGAATATGGTTGGAAATCAGGGACCACCCGTATAGATGGGACTGGGGTGGGTATATCCATCAAACCTTAGGGATGGAAATCGAGGACCACCTTTATACGTGGGACAGGCACACGTTTTTCATTTACAGTGTTCGCTTTTCATAGCAAAGCTTTATCAAAAATTCTTCAGCAAATTATCGGCCCGAGTTTTACCCGCAGACAAATGTGAGTCATGCTGGTAAGGTTAGTATCCCGCTTAAGGCAGTTTACACCATATCAGTTTTTCGCTATAAACAGAGGAAACTTTAAATATATCAATTCAGTTGAAGGTTGTTAGGTTTACAGCTTGTATTGCCGCATTGGGAAATTAAAAATTAAGCTTGTGTTGATTTTTACCTCATTTGCAATGCTTGTGCTAGTTAAAGAATCGAGATCGCTAGGTTGTTTCAATGTACTTTCAGCCGTTTGTCCCATTTTCTGCAAAACGGACAATCCGGAAAACTACAAGTAAAAAGAAACAAAACATTGTTTGAACGTTATAAGAACCAAAAAAAACGGTTACAGGAGATATAGTAGAAAGCATTTGGTAAAATATATAAAACAGCCAATTATGGTTGCTTTGTTACTTGTAATCCTTTGTGTCATTCTGCCATAAGACTTGGATTCGAAGCAACCATTACTTTAGAAATGTCTACCCGCAATCCTTGGAAATCACCAAGTAAAACAAACTGATCGTGACATAGTTTAGTCCAACTTTTCTCACCCAGCGAAATTAACTTAACCAAGGATATCCAATTTGATTTCGTTGTGGCCTGATACGCGTTTGGAACGGCGGTTACGGAGACGATCATGTTTTGCGGTTTATTGCTGCGTTTTACAGGTGTTTTCGACTTTAGACTACTTGACGGCGTCTATTTCATTTGCCTGAAGCTTGTGCAACAGGAAAATGGTAGTAAGAATTTTTCCTACAACTGTAGATGCTTAGTTTGTCGTCGGTGTTTTGCAAATCTTCGGAGGTACTAGTGGGTAATATCTTTGTCAGGTTCAGCAAACTCGGGCCAAACAGGAATTAGTTCGTGGACTTAAACGCTTTGTTCAAATGATAGTTAAGTTAGATTTGAGCTCCCTTTGGTATGTGTCAGTGTAGAAGTTGCTCAACCAACAGGTTTTGCTCTCCACAGTGTTTTATAAACAGGTTAGTGCCTTGCGGGTTTAACCAGGGCTGTTTCAATACTTTAAGGGCAAAACAATGCAGTAACAAGAAAATTTTAGCTTTTTCAAAAAAACACCTGTATATTACAAGCGTTAATGTAAAGTGTAGTAATTATTAGAAAATAGGTGATTGTTGGTATCTGTCATGGGCGGTTGAGGCGTTTAATTGGCAGCTTCGTCATAGATGTTGTTCGAAGCCGGAATTGTGCTGTACTGTGCGGCGTCATCGCTTTGATGACGTGTTAAAGAAGCGTTGGCAAAGTTGCTTGCATCAGTACGAGGGATGTAGTATGTCTCTTCGGGCTGGTAACTGCTATCTGTTTGAAAAATAACTTTGTCTTAGACAATTTGTAACAAAATGCGTGTCATCTAATAATTAAGTAAACCTTGTATTTAAAGTGTAGCGAAAAAGCACTTTAATTTAAGGCACATATCATCAGGCATGCAATTGGATTGGTTTGTTTTTGCTTAACATAAACAACTTGCTAACAAAAACTTAACACGAACATCTATTCCTACCCTCAGGGTTGTGATCAATCGCTTCTGTCGCATTCATTGATCTGTGCTCCTTGGATGTAAATGAGACATGCAAATAAGCAGCAGACCAGTTGAAGGTTGTGTACGTGAAAATATAACGGCACAAGAATATATAATGAGACTCAAAATTTGTTTTTGTTTTATTGGTAGTTTTACTGCACCAACTTGTTACCTTTATGTAATAAATAACTCGTAATATAAAAGGCAGAGATATTTGAAAAAATCGATTTTAGTTACTTTTTTTCTTTTCTTTGACATCACAAAAACGATGGAAACGCAGATTATTACGAACAGAAAGCGTCATTTTGTTAGCGATAGTAAGGGTGGGTTGTGGTAGCACAGTGGTGGTGGTTGGCTTGGTAAATGTTAATTTAGTGGCAATGGTAGGTTCGTTCAATGGTGGTTTGTTGGTATTGGACGGTTTGGTAAATGGGAATTCTGTGCTAATAGCTGGTTTGTTGGTAGTGGACGGTTTGGTAGATGGAAATTTAGAGCGAGTAGTTGCTTCGGTATAAGATAATTTGATAGTGGTCCGTTCAGCAGGTAGCTTGCTGGACGTGATTCGTGTAGTAGACGGTTCGGTAGTTTTCAAGCAAATATTAGTTACGTTTGCTTTATAAATTGTAATTGATTGGTTTATAATACAAACTGTTATGCAGTTAGAAACAATAAATTTATAGTTGCAATCTATCTAAAGTTACCTGTATTTTAAACAAACTGTCGTAACTTAGTTTAGCGCTCACCTGAAATACGTTTTTCGCATTTGTATTTTGCACTGTGGCCAGCACACGGCACATCAAACCACTGGTAAGACGAAATGAGGAGATATATATATCCCATTGAAACGCAATTTTCACGTCTCCCGGGGTTATTTGGTTGTCCGGGGTACCACATGCTCGTTTGAACTGAAACATCGCTTCCATCACTCCACTGAAACTTTTTTGTGTTTCCAACTCGTTTCGCACCGATGTAAACCGGATAGCGATAATCTGAAAATGATACAAAATAAAAAATATTATGTGCTGTTTCGCCCTCTTCAACTTTGATTTTTGTTCATGTGCATCCCTTTATCGCGACACGGGTAAGAAAAGTATAGAAATCTGAATGAATGAGAATAAGGTTTGTGTATTATTCTTCATGTGGAGTTTAGTGCCACCTGTGTTTTCCGATCATTCAACTCAAACACAATAATTGCTCAACAAAAACAAAATTATTAGCTATTACTTAGTTTTTGCTGCAGAAAATTTTACCTAATGAATGTATAATTGTCTTGAGAAAGTTGAAGATTTCTGTGGTTTTAACGTTAACTACTTTAGCTTGTGACGCAAAACAACCCAACTCCGCATCATCGTATGATTTGACTACCTTCATTTCGACCGAATACTGAAATCCCTTGAGGTTATGCCAAACCTGTTCCTCGGCAGAAAGACATGCACACAGTGTAAAAAACAAAACTAATGTCATCATGCTTGCTGTACAGGATGATCATAGTTTGTTTGTCACTGAAATATAACAGATTCCTAAACAGCGATTGAAGTTTAAACTAACTAGCAAATATTCTCGTACATAAAGATAACAGATTGGCAGCTTGATGTCATAACTCACAACGAAAAGTATGCTATTAATCTCATCTCTATTGGACTCTAACAGTCGTCTAAGTGCGTGACTTATTAGCTTGAATCGACCACAACCAACAGCCAACTTTTGACTCTTCACTCAAAATAAATAGAACAGGAACGGAACTACGTAATGCAGGAGCTGCCTAGAATAACTCGTAATGCAGAAGCACTAGAATAACTTGTTAATTTTAATGAATATTTTTCAAAGGTCGTCGTGAACCACAGAGCAAAAGGTTGTGCACATAATAACAGGATGCTGTCTTAACGAAGGCGTAAAATGGACAGGGTTTTGTTCATTGTGATATTAGTTTTTTTAGTTAGACTATCTATTATTACCTGTTTATGTCAACTTATCTTTACGACGAATCGGACGAGGTGCACCACACGAAAGAATTGGACGAGGATGCACCCACACGATAATTTTGTCCTTTTGAGGCAAAGAGGGGGAAAGCGAACGAGCGAAAAAAGTCACAACACAAAGTTTTTAGTTCACACAAGATAATGCCAAAATTGGAAAACGTTGTTTAAAGTGTTACATGCGATCATCAAGGCTGAAAGCAAAACCAAACACGAAATGGGAAATACATAACTGCTTTTGTTGAAATATATACCAACCCCAACTGCAAATTGTACACAGGAAGCTGGAGGAAAACACCACTTGTCAGCCACAAGTATTTTCAAACACTTAATGACAAATGTGGCGAAGACGTATGCGAACGTCTTGTTGGCTTAGTTATTGTTACGTATGCAAACAACAACACTGATCTGCTAAAGACGACCCGGCAACGACCGNTGATTTTTCTCGTTGTAGGGTTAGGTTTCATAGATAGTATTTCTGTGGCACCTGCCACAAAATCAAACTTAAGAGTGAAAGAAATGTATGGACCGTTTTAGTAATTCCGCACAACACAGCACTTTTGAAGTTACTGTAGGTGCTTTTTTATGATCTAAATAACTGAAAATTTTTTTGTCAACTAACCTGGCGCTGTATTTTCAATTTGCCAATGTGTTTGTATTGGTTGGTTTGATCGAAGGTTTTACGGTTGTACGGGTTGGTTTGGTTGAGTTGTTCGCAGTGTTGGATTTCACAGGGGGTATGTATGTAGCAGCTGCGGCAAAAAGATTGGTTACGTCTGCGCAGTAAACTCAAAAACTGGTTTCGCAAAAGTTTAACGACATCGACATGCGATAAAAACAACTTTCTCGTCTTGTGCTTAAACTTACGAGTTCGTTTAATTTTTAGAAGATTTATTCACCGTTTGTCTTACCCAATGTATTTCTTTCGCATATGTATTTCGCACTGTATCCTCTACATGGTACGTCAAACCATTGGTAAGATTTAACCACAAAGTATTTATATCCCATTGAAACGCAATTCTCTTTTCGACTTGGAGCATTTGGTTGTCCAGGATACCACATGTTTTTTGGAACTGAAACGTTGCTTCCATCATTCCACTGAAACCCATTTGTGTTGCTTATTCTTTTTGCGCCGATGTACGAGCATCCCCAATCTGATGTACATAAAACAGGTTTTAAGTTGTGGTTTGGTTTTGAATGTCTGTATCTGTGGGTTTATTCTAGATGTCCTTATATACCTTCACACAGATTTTCTATTTTTAAATGGCAAAGAAACTTCTGGGTTCAAAACGTGCTCGGTTTTACAAATATACCCCCAAACTAACTATGCAGCATCCGTGCTTCGTAATTTTTTCAAATGAGAGTTTTTATTTGTTATTTGTAAAGTCAAGAAAAACAGAAACATAAATTTACTTAACTGTTTATCCCCACAAAGTCGAAACAAGCACATAGAGTAAAATATTACCTTGGTAAAGAAATGTTTTTAAAAAGTTAAATATTTCCACGGTTTTGACGTTAGCTACTTCAGCTTGCAACGCAAAACATTCCCTCTCTGCTTCTGCATATGAATTGACTGACCTCATTTCTATCGAATACTGTAACCCTTCAAAGTTCTGCCAAATTCGACCCTCGGCACAAACAAGCAAACACAACAGTAATAATATCGCCATGGTTGTTGAACAACAAAAAAGTGCTGAAAATATTTCGATATCTTTACCAGCAATTGCAATTTAACGCTGTAACAAGGACCAGCATCTTAGCATTGTGACAAAATTTAGTAATTTTGCAAGTGATTGTAAGCAGCGTACCAAGCACATTTTATGTAGCAGAAAGATAAAACTTCTCAAAGAGAAACATCCGACTAAATGCACGAAACTCCCTTTTTACTGAGCAACAGTCCGTTGGAGCGTTGAGACCCTGTACACATCAGCATAACATGGCTGCACGACTGTGACGATCTGAGTGTTTCACATTTTGATTCTTCATCTAATTTGAATAAAATCTGAAAATAAACTATGTAATGCAGGTAACAAAAAGTTTGCTGGTTCTGATGGATATTCATGAAAGGTCATCGCGAATCACTTTGTAGAAGGTAATGCATGAGAGTGAACGGAATTCTGGTTTAACGAATGCGTGTAAACATACAGCCCTGATGTTTTTCGCTTATGCTGTGTCCTTTAGCTTACACTGCACTTAATTACATAACCCTGTTGTTTTATTATCGAATTGCCGTACATTATTTCCATCCGTCTCACGGAATGCGTAGTCTTATTTTTTACGTTTTTTTACATGAAAAATTACCAACGTAAAAGGCAAATCCCAAACAAATTTCGACCGCGGTTTGAAAACTGTAAAGAAACTGGTGTAACCGAAATTAGATAGGTGACCCCGAATTCAGCCTAGGATTTCGGATAAGGCGAGAGTGTGAATGTATCTTACTAAATCTTCTAGCCTTACCCAACCCGGTTCGGTATTAAACCAGGATCACCACCCCTGCACTAACGGCTTACCGCTAAAACCAGAAGTGAGATGGTCGCACCAAACAGGGTTTCACTTAAATACATATTAATGCAAATATAAAAACAAATCGTCTCGCTCAACAATACCGCACACACAGCTACTACTCTGCGCTACACCAAGCAACGGCACCAAAACACAACAGTGTACATCAACCACGAAGCCCAAGCGAGAACTGCCACACAACACCAACCAGCCAAGAGACCTCTGGACATCACGTGATTACTCCACCAATCACCTTTCGCCACACCGGCCACGTCCACCATCAATTCACAGTGCGTGACAAAGGTTAAATAGAGCGGTACAATAAAATTAATTGTTGAAGAGAAAAGTGAGTAGAAATCAAAATAACATCATCAGACAGTGCGTGTAAAAATTAATGTTCACTATTAAACCTAAAAATAATTAAGTGCATGTGAAAATCAAATACAATACGAGTGCTAGGAAAACAGTAACAAATAATCAAAGTGCGACAAGAAGACAGTGTTGAAATATATAACACAATAAACGAAATACAATGTGCGTGAAAGTACACGGTCATTACACTGGAAGCTCGAAAAAGAGGCGAATTAAACTAACAGCATTCGTCAGATGAAGGGTGGGAAACGAAATATCTTCGAGGCCGAAAAAACAAAACAACGGTATTTTAGACTTAAATTTATACATCATCCTTGCGAACGTCAATGGTGTAAAGGGGGCTGTTTTGCAATGTCAAACAAAAAGGATAAGATTACATATTCAAAACAGTGCAATCTCTCGTGAATATCCGTTATGCAAATTGCAAATAATCTTCCGCTGACCTCGCCCTTTTGCACCGACCAACGCGCGTGGTAACATCTCACAACACTTATTGTGCATTCAAGCAACCTGCGATTTCAATGCAAAACGATGGAATATGTAACGTTTTGTTTCATTAGGATAGAATCAAAGTTGTATGTACCGCTTCAGCGACAAATTTTTTCATGCTTTTGCGTTTGCCTTGGTCATACTTATCCAGAGAAAATGCTCTGCTAGAACTTGTAACAAGTTTGCTCAATCCATAAACTACCATTAATAGACAAAAGCGTCAGTTTGAAGTACAATATCGGATGCTGAAATAACTATATCTGGGCTATGGCTTTTGCGGCGAGTTACGTCATCAGCGCGTCTTCACGAACTCCAGATATTTGTGTGCGTTTCATAGATTTCTCTTGGACCTTGTTCGATGTGTTGTCTTTTAAAATGTCACCTCATTGATGTGCGTCAACATGTGTCTTTTCAAACTACCCACCACGCCAAATGTTTTCTCACAAACGTTACATCGATGGCGTTTCTCCTTAGTGTGAGTCAACATATGATTTTTCAAATGTCCACCCTGTCGAAATCTTTTGTCACAAACTTTACATAAATGGCGTTTCTCTTCAGTGTGCGTCAACATGTGCGTTTTCAAATATCCACCTCTGCTGAATCTTTTCTCACAAACATCACATTGATGGCGTTTTTCTCGGGTGTGAGTCAACATGTGTGTTTTTAAATGTCCACCCTGGCTAAATGTTTTTTCACAAACGTTGCATCGATGGCGTTTCTCTTTAGTGTGGGTCAACATGTGTGTTTTCACATTTCCAGTCGTTGAAAATCGTTTCTCGCAAACATTACACTTGTACGGTTTCTCTCCAGTGTGGGTGCGAATGTGTTCCTTCAAAGTCAGTTTAAATCCAAAGCATTTTTCACAAAAGTCACATCTGAATCGCCGCTTTTTCGAGTCTTTACAAGGATGTTGGAAACTTGCAGACGGTTTCAAAGGACCAGGATTTTGCCGATTTTTTTGTTCCCAATCCATTTTAAAGGCCGTAGGTGGCACACCGAGCGATTTTCAAATTCAAATTTCCACACACTTTTTTGGCTAGGTAAAACGACCTTTTTTACAGTAAACTCAGTACATCTGCAGCAACGAACTACAAGAGTGTGCGTTATAACGACAATGCCCACTAAAAGCAAAAAGATAAAGCAGTGACGTCAAATGGCATAACATTTTGACATAGTTCGTAAACTGGTACTTTGCGTTCAAAAGGTTGCCAAGCCCATGTTATATAAATCTAAATTATTGATTTTTGTTTTTGTAAAATCGATGTTTAGATGTTTTAAGCTGTCATCTTTAAACACAAGACTTCTTGATCAGCTTGTTGCAAACCACCTGGTAAATGCCTATTTTACATATATGGCATGCAAGAAACAAGTTGGCACACCAAAGCATGTCTTTTAAACATCAAAGTATAGCAAATCCTAGACTCGGTACATCCAGCCTTCGATGGGCTTCGAATCATTTCCATAACCGTTTGACAGGAATTACATTGTCATTAAAAAAAAAACTTACTTGAAACATTAAAACAAAACTTGTATTAAAACAATGCAATTTCGAGAAAGTAGTGAACCTCATTTTTGCAAAATACGCAAAGCAACAAACTCAACCCTGTCCACAAACTGCAAATGATGTTTGGACTGAAGTAGGCTTAACCTGTCTACGCATACAAACCGCCATGCAATTTAGCAATCAGCCATGCCGCAACTTCCTTTTCTTTGCGCGTTCGGCTACAGGAAGTCATTTATACTGAATAGTGGTATGAGACGGTAAGTCACACTCGTCTTCCCTTGCCATCGCTAATCAACGGGGAAAATGGATTCATTAGTACGGTTGACAAAAAGCGACCGTTAAGTGACGACTAATAGCGTTGTTTTCCAAGGTGGGCTTCGGAGACGCAGTTTTAAAATGTTTCCTCCACCTTATTAGGGTAAAAAAACGTCAGTTCATTGGTAGGCATGTTTTGTCAAGGATTTTAACAATGATTGTGAAAGTGTTTAATCAGCCAAGTAGGATTGTTTTAAGGACTCTTACAAAAAGTTTAAAGGAATGCCTTTAGCGGCTACAAAACCCCTGTGTTCACATAACAGCAAAAAAATGTAAGTTATGTCCAATACAACACGTCAAAACGAAAATCGTTTCAACTTTATTTTTAAACGTATATCACAAGAAACTGCTAGTTTCACGAAGTCTGCAATATGACATTGCGTAAACACCGTTTTACATTAAACTGTACATGCAATAAAAGGTGCGCATTGCACAGGACATAGCTATCAAATATATATCGTTTTCGTTCTACAACCAGACTGTGTCATGGTTTAACCCCTGCGAGTTCATGCTGCAACAAGCGACATAGTTGATTGGCTTAAGCAACCAGCTTGGGCGTTGGTTCTGCGCCAGTCCTCGTGCAAATCAGTTGATTCGTCATGCGTATTTTGCGTTGCCTCTGTGTTGGTGAAGCGATAGATTCGAGTTTCCAAATAGTTCGAACACTTACGCACCAATATTTAAAGACGCTAACGGTGCAGTTTGCCGGAGTCGAGCAGCGAATCATTACCCGTGGTTAAAAATTAGTATGGTGTATAGCTGCTTGTATTGCATGCTGTTTACATGAAGTGAAATAAGAGTGAATTAAAGTTATCTTGGCCCTGTACGACCAGCTGCCTAATGCACAGTTACTTAATGTTTACTGCTGCGAACTGTGGCTTGGTAAAAGCAAAGTTTGTTTGGCGAATCTACATCATGGGTTTTGCATTAGCACGCAAGGCAGATATTGCATAATTGGGGTTGTAAATTGCAGTGATTTCTGATTTGTATTGAAACGTTTGTGCTACAGTCGTTATGCAAACAGATAGTTTCGTAAAATAATATCCCTATGCTTTACTTGAGCGCAGAGCACCGTTGTATGTTCAATCAACCGATGTTGTTCCTGCTGCTACATTGACTAATGAAGAGGAAGTTATTTTGTGCGTTATATGACGCCAGTCATTGTTTTTCGATGGCGTGTATTTGTCAGATCGGGTTTGGATGAAGATTGCAGTGAGAAGACGCTATACTTTGTATGCATCCAAATCGGACGTCTAACATCAATGTATCACCACTACTAAAATATTTTGACGCACATCTCAAATAACGAAACCAGGCGAGTCGTTAGGAGCGGACTGCAGTATTTGCAATCAGCGTTGCAATTTTATCAGCTGCTGTCACAACTGTTAAAATGCGACCGTGAAGTACAAGCTTCCCAACTTTACACAAAAATACGAAAGTATGATTTTGTTTTTGTAGTTAATTGCTGCAGTTGCTTTGTGAACTGGCAATGCCGGTCGTCATAAAAGAAATATTAGTTGATAAGCGTGCGCACGGTTGTGTTTTTGTTGGTTACATTTTTGTTGGAACCGGGACGACACGTCTTGTAAGTGCGTCGTGTGCGGTTTACAAGTACAACGTATCGACCAAAGAGACATTTCTGTGGCAATTGAATCTTTGCGAACTATTACAGGACAAGAGCCACAGTTAGCTGGAAGCGACCCGGGCGGGTTAACAAAATCAGCAATTAACGAACACATCATAAACGCAGTTAACCACGTGAACAAGGAAATGCAACATTGTACGACAGCGTCTTGCCGGAAAAAGTACTGGTTGTGCGGAATCAACTCAACGGTTGATCACACTCGAATACACTGTTAATATAAAAACATTCCAATATTTTAATTCGGATAATTTTACGGCAGATAAAAAGTATACGATGCCAAGGTTGTGACATCACTAAACTAGATAGTCACCGATAATCTCACAGGCACAACACTGTGTCTACTTAATGACCGGCGGGAAAACATAGAAAGCATAAACATATGTACAGCGGCGATGTTACACCTGGACAAAACGCAGCTTTAAGTTTGATGTGTTGTGTTGTTTATAGAAAATATCATGAATAAACCGCTATCAAAACTTAAGAGGTCGTGTATTTGATTTCATTTTAACTGGCTCTACGTTGTAAACGTAAAACCACTCATCAACTGGGCAAAGGACTTGACATTAATTACAAGAGAACAGTTCGTTATTGATATTAGACAGTGGATGAAATAAACTTGTATAAGCAAGGTACCAGGTTTTACCGAAGTCCATTTTTTTCTTTTATTGCAAATCGTGCATGGCCAAACCTGGTATAGCGATAAATCACCCAAATTACAACGAACTAAACTAAAAAGTTTAATGATAGTTATTCCAAAAATATTTTATCACACCACATTTCCAATAACGCCTTAAGAAAAAAAGCTGATATCTCCACATGCACTTTAAAGTACCAAACGCAAAAGGTCGTTTTTTACAAAGTTTATACATGGCCCTTACAAGCTCAGTTTGTGCGTAATGCATTACATCGGTATGTTGTTAATAGCCTGCCTCTACGCCAGTCATCACGTTATCTTTAAAATTGAATTAATACATAGCTCATGAAATTGTCTTTGACATTATTTATTTTCCAGTACTTTAGCCAGTTTATTAAGTAATTCCCTAGCCAGCTGCCGATCTTTTTCTGCTTCTTGTTGCAAAGCATCAATCATTCTAGTGACAGAGTCCTCATGTTCCGGAAAAAAATTAAATACCTTATTTATTTAAGCTGAAGAGAACAAAATGGTATCATATAGGTTCAGTTTAGATTGTGGTTTGAAGATGGGACTTAATAAGCCAGTAACTTACTGCGCTTTTACTTGTTTCGGGACGTTGTTCACTACTTTCACTTGGCATACTAGAACCAGATGTGTCTGAAATGGATAGAGTATCATCACAGGGTTTAAGTATTATCGCTGCAATCAAAATTAAGTAAAATACCTTCATTATCACATCTTAAACAACATCTCTAAACGTAATCGTCAGCATGGCACTATGCAGCGAACGTATTGTTGTTTTAGGAACTAAACGCTGTATGTCTATTTTCACATGCGTCATAAAAATATCCATGGTGGCGACAGAGAGTCATGTGTGACTTTGAATATGCGACTTGTTTAAAACACTGTATCATGTGAATAGGCAAATCAAGTAGGATAATATTAGGGCAACGTTTGAAAACACTTACTTAAACTTTTATCAAGCGGTTAGGGAAGTTATCCTAACTTTTGAACAGTAAAGTAATGATTTCCCACGCCATCTCCACAAAAATCGCGCACTTGGTTCACCCATAGAATCTCTCCAAATTGTCCAGCTTTTTATTGGTGTCATTCATTGCCAACTCATCAAAATAAATACGCGCCGCCTTTTTGTGTAGTTGATCGCCTCTGTGAAAGTCTAGTTCTTGTGACACGTCTGTACAAACTGTGAATTGCGAACTTTAGATTTCTATGAATTTTTGCTTACATTCTATTATAGGAGTACCCGAGAGTTGTTGGTTAAAGGAATTAATTAGTTCTGTATATTCGCAGTGCTGATACAAGTAGTTGTTTGATCACCGTTTAATTTGACGATGAAATAGATTTTAGCATTATACACAAGCGAGGACAAAAATGAAACAAACATAGATTATGAGTCGTATGAACATTACGCGTCTATCGGCCACACACAAATGCACATCTTTGCATAATACTACAACAGGAGCAACACAGCAA
>QXVZ01023610.1:0-11771 GCA_008931825.1 Phallusia fumigata | reverse complement strand
GAGCCGTTTGATATTTCTGAAACTAAAGCCTGAAAATTAAAAACTTGAAGATTGCAGTAAGTCTCTCGCTAGTTTTTTTCAAATTTCGACAAACAAAATTCCTTTTTGTTGTGTAATTTTCATAGGACAAGACAGAAATAGCTGTGAAATTGTTGTAAATCTGTGTAAATACAATAACTTTAGTTTTGGCTTCTCATTATGATCTGTTAAAAGTTACTAAGCTAGGTAAAAAAGTCACTGAGCTAAGAAGTTGATGTAAAGCCAATCAGTTTACACAACCATTTGGTTTTCGTTTTCCAGGAATTAACAATCTTCTTTTCAGGAATTGACAAGCTAGGATGAAATATAACTGCAGAGCCAAACCGTTAACACCAACCATTTGCTTTGAATTGACAATTGCTTCCAATAGTCACACCCCACTTGTAATTGACCTGGCCTGTCCAGGCATCGCAGAAGAAAATTGGTTGACTTGTGTTTTCAGGATTGCTGCATTTGGAAAAGAGTTTTAATGTATGGCATCTAGTTTGTTGCTATCGAAAGAGTTTACCTTTTATATAAGTCGAAATACCACAGATGTCCGAGTTGTTTTGTACTCTTCCAGAAATCTACTTCAGTCGGACTATATGAGTATCTGTATCGTTCATACGTGATGGGATCGTTAAAAACATAAACCCGCTGCAAATCTGAAACAATTTGCAATAATTTACCAAGAAGCATATTTTTTAAGATTGAAAACAGGGGAACAATGGAAATGGAATTTTTTGAAGCAAATTGAAAAAAAATACTTTTCGCCATAGGATTGTGTTTTTTTGCCATTTTACTTACGCATAATCACAATTAGTATGATCAGTGTTTCGGTAAGTGGGATTTATTTCCCGTTAAATCCTCGCATTCATATCCAAACCTGTTGTGTATTTCTCTGATATGAGTTGAATCAGAGTTGTGTTGATCTGTGGGTCATCAGTCATGGCAAGATTTCCACCCAGCAAGGAACATCTCTCCTGTGCAGTGTCCGCATCCACAAGATCGTCAGATAATATCAACACACTGTCCTTTACTGCTATTGAAGATTTGTCGCAACCTTTAATGAGAATTAATTGGTTTAATGTTGTCTTGTTGTCCACAGTATTGGCGCAACCACCTTGCTTATAATGTTGTGTTTCGTTATGCAAGCCACTGAAAAATCGGTATGTTTGTAACCCTGCTTAGTTTAAGGTTGAGTTAACTCTTAAAGACTAACTTTCAAATAGCCAATGTGCCAGCAAACAAACAGCAGTAAAGCGAGAATGACACATTGTAATTCCTATTAGTTGAAAAAATAAAACAAAATGCATAATGTGATGCTTACTGTTGGTTTGTCCTTTCGAGTATTGAATCACCAGGAAAACCAAAATCTTGCTAAAGCAACGACCAGTCATTGCAATGCTCAAGCTTTTCAGAAATGCAAAATGAGTTTTTATTTGTTTTAGTTGCTGCTACATTCTGATAAGTAAAAAACTCTTCTGAAATGAAAAACGCCCCAAAACAGTTTTCTTATATTGTGCTGTATCAAGATACGTTGACTTTCTTCCTGCCTATATAAAGCTTGGTGTAAGGTAAATAGTTGTCCGTAGTTTACTTTGTACTGCAAGGTATTTTCACCTGACTAACACATACTGCTTTTAAACTCTGAATCATGCAACAGACTCACACAATCCAGCCTGCACATTGTGTATCTGTCTGTGTCATGTCCCTGTATAAAAAAAAACTTTGTTATTAATTATCTGCGTAATCGTTTTCAAAGCAGTATACAGTTAATGATATCATACACTTAACTCCTCACCATAAACAAGCGCGCTCACAGCTACCAATATGCCTGCAATGTGTTGGGGTCCTTACCGCCAGCCCAAATCTATGTTTCTTAAAACGTCGACTTTGCAGTCACAGCGTATACTGAATATGCTCTTGACTCACTCTGTTTTTCCTCCGCTTGTCGACGTCAACTGATATTTGTTAAGAAACGGTTTGATGGAACGCATCGCTCCTCTTAATAGGTATCGATGAAATTTATAAATAGGAACAAACTGAAACCAACATACGGAATTCAAATGATAAAGCGGCAGTTCGGCTCACAACTATAGGGAATACTAAACCTTGCGGGGTCAGATTAAAATCTGCCTTATTCTTTATCCTAAAAACCCAACTCATTGTTTTTGCGTGTGTCGTTGCCGTCGTAGCCCCAAATCTATGTTTGTTTCAAACGTCTACTTCTTTTCGCCTTGCTGTTAACCACGTAACTAGTTGTAACGTAACATACAAAGAAGCAGGAAGCATATCATCTAACTGTTGCAAAACTTGCGCCAACGCTGTATCACATTTCTTGATATGAGACCCCTTTGACGATCACGTTATGACAATCTGTTTTTGTGGTAAAGTCTCTATGGAAATTTGACTTATTAATATTTTTTTTGTGTATTTGCATAAAAATTGTTGAATGTCATACGACGTAGAATATACGAGATTTTTGCGTGTTGTTAATTTATTAAAATACGGAACGGTTTTATCTCTGGACGTGAACTGCGAATAACTATCAATTATCGTGCTTTAAATCTTAGTTCACTTTCCTTAAAAAACTTAAAGGAGTTTAAATCCTAAACTCTATTATCGATAGTGTGCGGTCATAGGGTTAGTAAAAAGACTATTGCATATTTTATTAAATGACTTATAAGGGGTCGATTGGCACATTGGGCCGATCTAACTGTCCGAAACTGCCGCTAAAGAATCGATCGACGTAATCACGGGCTCATATAACAGTTAAACCGGAAATTATTACTGGAAGTCTTTGTGGGCTGTTGCATGGTAGCATTAACATGCATCACCTCTATATTTACACTGGCGTTAAATTGTTGATTCTAAAACACCATGATACGTGATTTTGAAACACCATGATACGTGATTTTTTGTGAGCGAAGAACATTATATGTTTATATTCGTTTGATTGCACATGTTGTAAACTGTTTTTGTGTTCCTAAAGAGATTTATACGTTGAGGGGCTGTTGTTCATACCTTCTCTCTTTTATGCACCTAGCAAACACTTTTTCTCAGTTGTAATACAAACAGTTGCTTGATATACATTTATTGTTTTCCATTTGATTGGAACGCTTTTTAAAAATGATTAGGGGGTAAGTAGTGTACAAACGACAAATACGAGCGCTGCTGTGTATCTGTACAATACTAGGGATATTACAAGGTTGAAACACCCGGGTGCCATATGTCAGGGACTCTACTGGAAAGCCGTTATAGTGCAGACAGGCTATAAAGTGATTTTAAAAACAAAAAAAGAAAAACATAGGTACATATAAGTGAATAGGCAAAGTAACAAAGCAATTGCAAAAGCCTCATGATATCTACCATTCAACCACCTCGTATGCGGAGTTTGGATCAAAGTTTTCGTATTCGTGTTCAGTTTCCATTTTGCCAGCTGTAGGTTCTGTAAAAAATAAAATCTAGTTTGTTTTAATCCCTAATTGTGTGCACTGTTGACGTTTTCTTACCTTCAGTCATGTGATGTATGGGTGTCGCTTTCTTAGAAGGTTCATCTAGCTTTGCCCTGCGAGAAGCACGAGATAGTTATTCTCATTTATACTTTTAATTTTCTGTTATTTACCACAAATTTTAGTACTTTCGACTATTCCTGAAAAATCGTTGCATTTTGTAAATATTAGCCACAAAAGCGTTTTCGTTTTTTTTAGTTTCTCGGGTGTTTAATAAACTCTCCACAACTTTCAAATCTTGTGGTTTTTGTTCTTCTTTTCAAAGCTAATGACAATCAAACTCTAGCGTACCTGTCTTTTCGTCGTATAAATATGACCACAGTTCCAACAATGGTAAGCACCAGAAGCAATACAACGACTACCACACCAGCAATCATTCCAGAACTTATCGTGTTTGCGTTTGCTAAACAACAAGATTGGGTAAATATTTGGTAGGAAATATTCATACAGCAGGTAATGCAAACATTTACTGTTGTCTTTGGTATTATCAACAAAATACTCGTCACTGACTGAGTAAGTAATGTCGCTGTAAGCACTCGTTGATGGGCAATTAACTATCAGTTGAGATACTTTAGTTTGATAACAACCCTACAAAAGCATGCACTGTCCTTTACCTTCTGGAAAGCATATTTCAGGGGGATTACCCGGAGTGGTTACTGTCAGATTGGATGTGATGTTTGTGGTAATTGAGCCAGTGAGAATAGCAATGATCTAAAATACCAATATTAGACTTTGTGTCTTAGATAAGAACAAAATGCTGTTTATTAACATTTTTGTGGTGCAGTGCAAGTAATGGCAGTTTATTTGGTGTTTCAATTGTATAAACGGTTTTACCCTGGAAGGTGAAGTTATTAACTGAACCTAGGTTTCTGTTGGACGCTTAATTACCACTTTGCGTTTACCGCGTAGAATGGAACAGAAGCAGTTTAAAAGCTTTAATGCACTTTGGCAGAGCCATCAAACTGATGCGAACGTTACGAAGTGGAATAGAGAAGATTTTACTCACCTGAATGTCATATGAAGTGGAATAGAGGAGATCGTCTATTGTTGTCGAATTATCTGAATACGGAACGGTGATTGTTTGGTTCAAACTCTGGACGTGAAGCTCAACCTGCATGTATTTTTGGGCAAATTTTAAATTGGCATAATGTTGGAAGTCGCAGTTCACAAATACAGGCACACATGCAACAAACAACGAAACAAAATCCACAGCATGCTATAACACCTGCGCTGTGAGAGAGTTGTTGTTGATAAATTGATTAAGTCTAGTCCAACTGACAACCACACTTGAGGCGTTGCATGGAAATGTCTCTGCAATCGTGTTTACTACAAAAATCGTTAGTAAACATCGGAATGCAAAACAGTTACACGGCCTTTCATGTTTTAAAGTATACTTACTTGTGGGATAACAACTCGATGGGGGGTTTCCATAAGTTTTTACTTGTATGGACTTTGAGAGGTTAGAGTTTATGCAGCCGGTAAGCATCGCAGTTATCTATAAATGTTGATTGGGCTTAGCCAAACTTTTGTCTCAAGCAGGTCTCATATCCCTTTTGGATTTTGGGGTATTTGCTGTTTCGAAGGTTTTTCTGTTTATCTTGTATTTATTGCAATCCCTTTGTCACACAACTAGACCAGTAATGAGTGCGGCATCAAATTCCTTGTGTTTATTTTCCATAAGGTTTACATTTTATTCACTCAAAATAGGTTTTGATGTAAAGATTTCTACACACAAGTATTAAAAAAAAACAAAAAAACGCATATGTTGGATTCAAGGTTAAAATCTCAAGAACGTAAGACGTTTCCGACATTCTGCTTCACCGCCTATCACAGAACACTTACCTTAAGGTTATAATCGGTTGCAAAACTTAGGTTTCCAATGGTTGTCGATAGATCTGCATACGGTGAGTAAGTTTTTTGGTTCAGTTCCAAAATACAAATTTCAACCTAAATCCAACATTTGACAACACATGAACTTACACAATATCAGAAAGCAATATTTAAGAAATTGAAAGCTACCTTTGCATTTAAGTTTTTGTTATTGATGATTAGATCCAGTCCAGTCCAACTGACCACCAGAGTTGAAGCGTCGCATTGAAATGTCTCCACAGTTGCTGTGACTAAAATTGCTTCACGATAAATGCAGCCGAGCAGAATTAATTCCAGTGATATTTGTCTGTACCATTACATCCAAACGAAATACACAGAAACATTGAATCGGCCTTTTAATACTTTATTTTACTTATTATAAGTGATTGGTATTCACTCACGTTTCATTTGGCAAGCGTAGTAAGCCGGTTCACCGCTACATTTCATGCTTGACTGCTTCCACCCGATCCCATAATGCAACGCTCCCTGCTGACAAGTTGTGACGTTGGAANCATTTGGCAAGCGTAGTAAGCCGGTTCACCGCTACATTTCATGCTTGACTGCTTCCACCCGATCCCATAATGTAACGCTCCCTGCTGACAAGTTGTGACGTTGGAAACGAGGAAGTTTGCCGGAGATCCATCGCTCCAATACCAACCATGCAACGACGTGTTGTAACGAGCTCCAACAATTATGTTAATACCTAACAACAAAAACACAATATGCTTGTTGATGCGTGCGACAGATTTTAACCCCTTTTCTGCTGTTCGAAATAAAACACTTACTAGGTGCTAGGAACGATCCTTTGTATTCTGTGAAGTTCCCGTATGATTCATTAACATGTCGCAATTTGTTCGAACCAACAGCATTTGACGGGTATTCACCCCAATAATTGTAAATATTTTTCTGGCCTTTTGTAGTGTTGTTGTGGGAAAACAAGTTAAACTGTAACGTCCATCCTGTAAATAGTTGTTTAACCCTAACATCCTAACGGCCTCATTTTGGGATTTTGCATTTCTATGGAAAGAAACTTCCTTTGAATTTTGTAATTTTTTTTGTTCAAGTACAGCAATAGCCGGGAAATTCTGATAATTGCTTCTGAGCAAATGTAATAATTTATCTTCTACTTCTATATTGTAATCCGTTAATAGCTTCTTAGGTAGGTCAGAAGTTATTGTAAAGCTAACGAATTAACACCAACCATTTGAATTGAATTGACAATTTGTTCCAATTGTTACATCCCACTTGTAATCAGATCGCCTTGCCCAGGCATCGCAGAAGAAAATTGGTTGACTCGTGTTTTCGGGATTGCTGCAGTTTGAAAAGCAAGTTGAGTACCCATGTTTGATTAGTTTTATTTTTTTCACCTTTTGTATAAGTCGAAATACCACAGATGTCCGAGTTGTTTTGCGCTTTTCCAGGTACCTATTTCGGTCGGATCGTATGAATATCTGTATCGTTTCAAACTTCCGGGGGCGTAAAAGACATAAACCCGCTGCAAATCTGAAACAATCCGCAACCATTTTATGTTGTTTCTTCGTTTTTATAAGTAGCTAATATTTTTTGAAACCAGGGTTACAATGAGAAAAACTGAAATTTATTTTTGGGGACGTGTTAAAAACCTCTATTCGTCATAAAAGGATCTATTTTGTCAACTTAATTGCGCATGTTCGTAAATAGTTGGCCCGTGTTTTTTGGGGGGATTTCATTTTCCATCTATCACATCCTCGCATTCATATACAAACCTGTTGTGTATTTCTCTGTCATGAGTTGTGTCAGAGTTGTGTTAATCTGTGGGTCATCAGTCATGGCAAGATTTCCACCCAGCAAGGAACATTTCTCCTGTGCAGTGTTCGCATCCCCAAGATCGTCAGATAATATCAACATACTGTCTTTCATTGCTTTAAACGTATTGCCGCAAACTAAAAAGAGAATTGATTGTTTTGTTGTTGTTTATAGAGGGTACAACCACCTTGTATATAAGTTTGTTTTTTTAAGCAAGCCACTGGTCAACGATACTACTGTAACCCTGTTTTGCGTTTTGAACCTCGGTTAAATCAACGACTTTATTCCAAAAATTTAAATGGTAAATGTGTCAGCAAATAAACAGCAAAAAGCAGATAGTACATAAATTTTGTTATTAGAAAAAAAATTGCACAATACGATACTTACTGTTGGTTTGTCCATTTGAGCATTGAATCAACAGGAAAACCAATATTTTGATAAAGCAACGACCGGTCATTGCAATTCAGGGATAGGGAAAAAAACAAAATGGACTGTTTGGTTTTTATTTGCCAATACTTCTATTAAATGCTAAACCCAAACTTTTTTCTGAAAGCAGTAAATATTTTTGAAAGTTTGCGAAACAATAGATGTGGCTTGTCTATAATTAACATTTAAAATGTGAAGTGTTTTGTTGATAGATTTTGGTGATTCAATCAGCAAATACAAAATTATTGCTACACTGCATTTGCTTAGCTCCTGAACTTTACATGTTGATCGATCTCCAAGTCGCTACGAACAAGAACTAGTAACTCCTGAAGGTTCATAATGTACAGCAACATTTGAAAGAAGCTGGAGTGCCATTGATCATGTGCCAAATCAATTATCTTGTACTGCATGTGAATACGTTGACTTCTCCATGTGAACTAAATCTTGTCACAGGATAAATTGGTAATTATCTAAACTACAGAATTTTTTTTCTTTTAAAGAGCTCTTACTACTTTTAAACTCTACATCATGCAACAGGCTAACACCGTCAACTTACACACTGTGTATCTGCAATGTCCCTGTCTGATTACAGCTTTGTTGTTTCTTCTCTAAATAACTATGTCTATACATAACTGTAACTTTATTGTTTGCTGTTGATGAGATAAACCACCTACACCTGTCAAGCACAATCTGCTACCAGTCTGTCGTCCCTGAAAGATGTTTGTCGCTTATAACCTCTTATCATTTTGAATATGATTGTGCGAACACTTCAACATCAACCAATTTGAAGTTTAAAACCTTTCAATCTGTTTTTCGGGGCATCAAACTTACAGCATACGTTCACTTCATACCCAATATTTTTCGGTAAATTCTCCACCACAAACTACCCGCCAAGCAGCCACATCATATACTCAATATGCGCCAGATGTATTTGTGTGGTAAATTCCCCATATAAATCTGGCTTATTAAAGGTTCCAGATAAAACAACGTTAAAACCAAGCTGTGCAAATGATTTGGCAAACAATCGTTGTTACGCACTGCCGTGAATAGCTTAGTTTTGTAACTGAGGACTGACCGTGCTTCAAGTTGTTGTCTACATAGTCTTGCACCCGCAATAGTATAATGGCAACGTTTTAACACCCTTAGAAATTCACTAGATAAGATTTTATCGGTGTTTTCTGTTAATGTGTCGTTATCACTAGTCATTAACACAAACGAACCTTGATTCCAGGTATACATGAGCTTGTTTTTTCAGTAAAAATTTATGATATAATTTACAAGTTGTATGCATGTTTTTGTGTTCAAGATCGGAAAATGATTGAAAAACTACAGTTACCTGGACAAGAACATCGTTGGGTAATGATTGCATTATAAATTACACAAAAATCAACAAACAAAAATAGGGCGTTAACAAAATCCTCATCACGTAGAATCAAATAAATACATTTGAAATTGAATATGCGCTACTGTAATGACAGTAGATTAATTCAAAAACTTTAGAATAAGAGCACGCGAGCAACATGAAAAAACAACGGACACGCTTCGCTTGTTTCACTTTTATCAAGCGGAAAAAGTTTCGGCAAAAATAACACACACAAAGGTTTCTCCAGTACTGGTCATGGAAATGTTTCAGCCCAAAGCATCACTGGAACTTGAAATATTTGAACTTTTCTACATTTATCACATACAATATAATGCCTAACAATATACTACATTTTGGGTGGTTTATCTTTTAGCCTCTGGTAATTCCGACTTTACTTTGTTGTACAGTTTACTTGTAGTTAGAATAAGTGTCGAAATCTGATAGATATTTCATCACGACCGAGTAGCAATATTTGTAGAGCTCCTGCAACAAAACAAACAGTAAGCGTTTGCTGTACATTCAATCCAGTGCCCGAATGAAACCGAAACCTAATAACTTGATTTGCTGATGGCCCATAGCGTTTTGTTTTTTACGACACCTAAATACGTTTAAAGCCCTATAAGTTGTCATTCCTCGAATCATGCTAAGCGGGATACGTTACCTTATTGTTGACCATGTTCGGTCTCATATCTCTTAGATCTTTCACAGTTCGAAATACATCCACCCGCTTTTGTGCCTTCAAACGTTCGAGAATGTTCACCAGAGCAATGAATGTCCCAGTTCTATGTGATCCGTTACTGCCAAAAAATAAAACTGTTAGATTGTAACATGTTTAGAAATCACCAACTTTAGGCATTACTTAGTGTTCATTATGACGAAAACTGCAAATGTTTTGCAAAACGGCGCTTTACATGAATGCGAAATTCGTTAAAACAGGTTTCCGCAACTGATCTTCTTTTATGATTTTACCTGCAACCAACCAACACACACTGACACCTCTGTTGAGCCTTGAGTCGCTGCATCGCCTCAATGAGTGTAACGAAATCCATTTCTACCGGAGGTCGTTCGACGTCACTCCATCCTTTGACTTGCATGATGATTAGTTGCATCTCAGTCTGAAAAGAAGGAAATCAAATTTTTACTTAACACTGATTCGTACGATGTTATTGATCAATGAATGCTGCAAATGGCCGGTTGGCTGACAGTTGTTGCAGAAGTGAAACTTAATTTCGGAAATGGAAACAGTTTTGACCAACCGAATCACACCTTATCCGATCTGCAGCCTCAACGCCATATGTTATTTTGTAGTTGTGAACTTACAAATGCGTTGGTTGAGGACGAGACGTTGACCGTTATCACACTGAGGATTTTACTTTTATTCACATCAAGTTCAGAAAGCGAAATGTCTCCGTATTTTAACGCGGCATTGATTGGAACCTAAAAAATTCATTTTTAAAAGTTTTAAATAAACCTGTTATTACATAATAGCGCTTTAAAGATTCTGACAAACTCACCTGTATAGTTTGATCCAAATCAACAACAAGTGAAACTCTTTGATCCACCACTGTCTTCCAAAAGTTTTCTTCTTCTCCTGGTGCAGGATTTCTCGCTGCGATGAAGAATTCTGAAGAGCCATGTTCCTGTGTTGCATTGGGGCAATAAAAAATTGTTGCGAAAGAACGAATATAAAATGTATTCGGTTAAGATTTTCAGGAAATTGTATCAAGCCCGACAAAAGTTGTACATGGCAAAGGAAACCACATCAATTTACAATAAGCCGAAATCCTTTGCCAAAACCCTGANAGTGTCCATTGCTATGTAAGTTCCTGTACGTCCCACACCAGCACTATATACAATGATGAGGTAAATTATGGATCAAATCAACGAGTAGTGAAATCAAGTGTTTACCTGCAGTGAACAATGATAGGAGCATTTGTGTGATGCAAATTATCGACCATGTTACGTAGGTAGATCATGTTGGATGTAGTTACAGGAATCCCATGATCGGGCCAAGTTGTGTACTGCAACTGTGTTATGGGACGTTGCTCCTGAAAACGAAATTTATTGCATATATTTACATTTTCTATCGCATGTTTTATTGCCCCAAACACAAGTATTTTGTGGGTGATTTTATTAGCAAGCAAGGCACGGACAGGCGAAGGCAAGAGAGTCGGTTGTAAGATTCGAACTTACCACCTTTGGTGATGAAAGTATTGCTTAGGTGCATTTACTAATGTTGGTCACTATCGAATCGTTTTTGCATTTCAAAACTTCAATATAATATTTTAATTTGGTTTTTGTCCCACAAAATCAATTTTCATTAGTCGTAGTTCATACCGTTGTCTTGGACAAAACGAACTGTCTTTCTACGATTCCACAGATGGTAATTTCTTGTTGTGTTCGAACTTTCAGATCTGGCGACAGTGTGGTTTCCGAGCCAACTTCGGGCCAATATTGTTCACACTTCGCCTGTGAAAAACAAAGTTTAGAAACATTGACCACTCAAACATATGCAGATTACTGGGGCAAACGTTTGAAAAAGCTTAAACCTGAACCGCAAGCTTGTTCAATTTTTTGTTGACGGTTGCCATGACAGAGAGCGCTTTGACTATTTTTAAAGAGGCTACAGTTGACTGCACAAAGTTCGCTCCGAGTCAAATTTGTGCATGTATGTCAGAATGTCCGACAAATGAATCAGTTAACTACAGCTTGTTAATATCCTTACCACAACTTTAAGTTTAATAAACTAACTTTTCCGTTTTCCTTCAAGCCAGTCAGCATTACGATGATGTTAG
>QXVZ01023609.1:0-10465 GCA_008931825.1 Phallusia fumigata | reverse complement strand
CAGAGCGTATCATGCGCTCCCATACCCCACTCATGTGGCTGGCAGTGGGAGGATTAAAGTTCCATGCAATTTCGCGTTGTTGCAGATATTCGTGAATCTGCTGTTGGTTCCACTTCTTCAGTTCTTCGCGCAGGATACGCTCGGCTCCGACGAAATTCGTGCCGTTGTCGCTGAAGATCTGGTTTGAACGTCCACGACGATCGATGAACCGTCGAAGGGCTCCAATAAAAGAGTCCGTCGACAATGAATGGCCTATCTCGATGTGTACGGCCCTGGTGGAGAAACAAGTAAAGATGCAACCGTACCTCTTTACCTCACTTCGCCCTTGCTCCAAAAGAAAGGGTCCGAAGTAGTCGACACCCACCACTGAAAATGGTGGCTTGTTGGCCTGCAGCCTCGCAGCAGGAAGGTCTGCCATCATCTGCTTCCCCAAGGAACCGTTTCGTCGTCGGCAAGAAAGACACTTGCCCAGCACGCTTCGAATCGCCACACCTCCTTTGACGATCCAGTAGCGCTGTCTAAGGGACGACCAGGTGTGCCCCATTCCAGCATGACCAGCCTCATCATGCTGCTGCATATTCACCAGGTCTGTAACCCGATGGTCGTACGGNCAACATGCGTAAATTTCAATTCGTCACCTTCCGTCGACGTCTATGCACACGATGCGTATCTTGCGTTATCGTCCGAAAAGGACATGACGGACGTTAACGCAAGGCAGTCCGACGGAATAGAACATGTTCTATTTTTACGGACGTACGCATGCGATTTTTGGTTCAGTTGTAGTGCCGATCTGAGACATATCTCTGCCTAGGTTGATCAGTANCCTTGCTTCACAAGAAAGGGTCCGAAGTAGTCGACACCCACCACTGAAAATGGTGGCTTGTTGGCCTGCAGCCTCGCAACAGGAAGGTCTGCCATCATCTGCTTCTCCAAGAAACCGTTTCTTCGTCGGCAAGAGAGACACTTGCCCAGCACGCTTTGAACCGCCACACCTCATTTCACGATCCAGTAACGTTGTTTGAGATGAGACGACTAGGTGTGTCCCATTTCAGCATGACCAACCTCATCATGCTGCTGCATAATCACCAGATCTGTAACCCGATGGTCGTATGGAAGAATGATCATCGACGGAAACCTGTTTGAGAGCAACATCGACTTGTATCGGAGAATCCATCGGACAGCCTTTTTTAGCCGATTCCAGGATGAGTGGCGAGAAGTCGATCAGTGGGAGACTCGTTGGCGACGAGACAAACAGTTTGAACTTCCTTCTTTGCTTGAAGAAACTCGATCGGCACGTTGGACAAGTCGGGGGAAGAAGGCCATGTATCTTCTCTTTCCCAAAGAAACTGGGGTCCACTGAGCCATCGGCTAGACTTTAGAAATTTGCCTGTGTACCAGCCTCAGGTATGTCACAGCACCATAAGCTGCAGATGACGCATCTGCAAATAGATGTAATTCCGTTATTCGCACCTTACCTAAACTGCTGAGCAAATGTTCTACCGAACTCCGAGAACACTCTCGCACGACGATCCATCCGGATTCAGCACCTTCGCCGATTTTGCTCGTTCCTCTTCATCAATGGACGCGATAACTCGCTCGCTGTTGCTGACCCACTTGGTCAAACGAAATCCCTTCCCCTTAAGAAGTGTTAACAACCGACGATTTGGTCAGGTCCGGGCCCTAAAGTAGAGCTTCATTCAGCGACTGTCCGCGATACTTGGCTGCGCAGTCGAAAACCACCCGTACCTTTCCTGGCCTGTGCGGATTTGTGACAGGATGATGTGGCAGATACCGCACAACGTCTTTGCTCTGTTTCTTATCAGGAATCTCCTGTGCATAGCTATTAGCTATGTAACCCTGAACCGTCTTGGTGTAAGTGTCCCGCAGAATGTCATCACGCGGCGTTCCAAAGAACCCAGACGGTTTAGAGCCATGTCCCGGTTGTTGCGCAGCGACCGCGCATTCGGACGCCATAGCAACGGCAACTCATAATGTCCTTGCTGGAATTTCACACCGTTCTTCATTTTATCCAAAACGTACCGGTCTTCACGTGACATAGGCGTATATGTGCAGTTGATGTCGTGAAAGTCAGTCATCCACATTCGCTCTAGCTTATCCTGTAGCGAATTATCGGCGACTTGGGTAAAATTGACTGCAAACCAATCGTTGGATTTCTTGCCGACAGGTCCTGCCAATGCCCATCCAAGCGGAACCTTAAATTCAATAGGCTGCTTCGGACAGATCCTGGATATGAGGCAGTCCGTTCAGTCCTACCTTTGTCGGAAACTTGTCCGCGGAAATGAGCAAACACTTCCGGGCGTTCTACCGTTGCAGCATCATCAAGCGAATATGGTCAAGTCGACCCTCTTGCCTTCGCGCCTGCGACTGTCTCAGTTGACCATTTTGAGCGTCACGTTGCTCGGTTTACCTTCCAGCCCAAACTTTCCCTTCACTTCCTGTCACACAAAGTGACGTCCAATTCGAAAACAGTTGTCACACAGTCTGCGGCGGCGGGTAACGCGTAAGCCATCACGGTACGATCGAGGTTTAAATTCCTCGCACTTTACAAGAACGTGCCTTCCCGAACAACACGGACACTGCGGAGCTGTTGGAACTTGGGAAGGTCCAGCGCGAGCTCGTCATCGACCTTGTAGTAGATACGAGAATCAAAATTGCAAACAACCTCCAATATTGGATTGCCATCAAAATTATTTACTTCGGGTTTGGGCCTATTTATGTGTTTCACAAGCGATGCGATGTCACTATCATGCACGTTTGTTGGCTTGACAGGTTCATTTTTACTTGTAGGGGTTACATTCGGATTTGTGGAGTCGTGTAATCCCGTCAACAGGGATTTCTTATCAGGAACATATTGCGACGGAGACAAAAAGGGAGTTACACAGTCAACTACATACCGCTGGTCCGAAAGGCTTTGCTGGGACGTGAACCGGACGCGACACTGTTCCAAGGGTGGTGTAGGTGTTCCTCCAGAACTCTCCTTCACCCTCACGTACTCCGTGTTTCCTGTAATCTCGTCCCAAACCGTCTCTTCCACCTCGGCTGCCTGTAGTTTATGCTTCAGCTGTAATATCTCAATGTCATTCCTTTGGCGCCTTTCTTCTTTGGATCGTCGCCTGTCTTCAGCCATTTTTCTTTCTTCATGTAGCCTTGCCGGCTCCTGTCTTTGCGCAGTCTGTTGAATGGCAAGACGCGCGAGCTAGGTAGTCGCTTTGACGCGAGCTCCACTACTTGTCGAAGAACTAAAGCGCATACTTCGCCCGCAGGACGAGTTGTTGGCCTTTATACTACCATTACCGCTTCTATTTGATAAATCACGACAAGATTGTGAGTTTCCAAACCAGCCCAGTGGGCAACTCGGTCGTCAAACTCAGTTTTGTATTTCTTTACTCTTGTAAGATCATCGGCAAGCTCGGGATGCGCCTTGTAGGCGTCAACCGCATCAATAACAAGCTGTTCTAAAGTAACCAAGACAGTCTCAAGCACCTGCAAGTTGCGGTGATCCTTCATCAGGCACTCGGTGACGATGTGCTGTCCACTGAGTCGTCGAGGACGATCAACGACAGCATCACTAAGTGTCGGTGGAGAAACGCTTGGTTCTTCCATATTCAAGGTAAACTTGCCTCTACCAAATAGTTAAACTGGCTTTCAACCAAGAGTTGAAACTTGCTTTCAAATACAAAATTATACAAATACAAAATTACATGCTACTGTACAACAGAGAAAAACTGTAAATATGAGCAAAGTTATTGTAACGCATCATTATTTACAGCGATATTTAGCAATTTCTGTTACCACTACGCAACCACGTTAAGCAGTCGTGTATTTAACAGCTGGGATTCGTCTGTTATAAAACATGACAATTGCTTTCTACATTTTGGGAGGTGTTGCGTTTACGATACATACAACTAAGTTATATATAATAATCTATACTGATCATACCGCAGGACTAAAAAACGCAATTAAATAGAATTACTGTGCCGCACGGCCTTCAACATCGCAAAATAGCAAACACATTCACGTCACCACTGCCTAATTTGAATTAGTGAAACGCCCGTCTGGCCGCCCCGAATAAACGCCCGTTTACGTGTGAACTGTTACTAACCGCTGAGCGTTGTGCCGCTTGGATCGTAAACTCGTCAATGGGTCCAAACAGTCAGCGGTTAAACACGCATTTGGGGTTGATTGAATCCAAACGAAAGTCACAAAATACTTGAAAATACTTTGCACTGTATCAACCTAGAAAATAGGAAACTTTTAGGCAACTTACTTTGGTAAATATTGCTGTTTAAAAATGTGGGTAAACTGGAGTAAAAGTAGTCCTTCCAATTTTCCATGTTTGCTGGTCCCTAAATTTTGTGCCTAACTAGTAAAAGATGTGTAGGGGCTACATATCCAACTCAAATCCTCAAATCCAATAGACACAATGAAGTTTAATGAAATGCTAATATACAGTAAAAACGCAAATGCCATAATTGTTTGAGTTGCAAATGGTTTAATTAAAGCTTTTTGTACCTTAGGACACAACACACGAATGTTTATAAGCTAATACCACTCGATCCAGACCCATATTTATACACACACGAAGGATTACTATGTAGGTTGCAAAGTTGTTGCCACTTTCACCGTTGTAAATTGGATTAATTAACCACGGGTACACCTACTGGTACAAACGAGACGCGACAAAACTTGGGTAAAACGGTGGTACTGGTTGATTGTATCGACTCGCCCGGCTCTTGGTTGGGTGATTCTTGTTGCGTACGCTCGACCAAGGGCTCGTAGGCATGAGTCGATATGTAAAGTAATTTGGTACAAATGTATCACTAATAAGAAGATATCCGCCAGTACTTGTGTGTAAAACATTTCTACTTTTCGACAAACGCTGTTTTTGTATTTTGAATTTTGTGATTGACGAAATCCACACCTGGAAACATTTGCGTTGTTGATTTGGCTACTGCCAGAGGTTCAAAGGCCTCGGCGACTTTTATAGTATTTTGCAGACTTCTCCCAATAATCTGTGATCGTTTGTTGTTTTTAGGTCGGAAAATGGACGACCGTGGCGGTGAGCCTTGTGTAACCTAAACAATTTAATTTGTTGCAACTAATCTATATTTTGTTTTCATTTTCTGTCAAAGAGCTTGTGGTTTCAGCTGTACTTGGTTTGTGTTATTTTAAACCTTAGGTCGCCTTACTCGCCTAGTACTTTTAGTGGACCGCGCGAACCTTACTTACGTGGGCCGCGTGGTGCATGGGAGCTGGACCCTGACGCGATCGCGGGGCCAAAACTGAGAGTCGCACACCATCTATGCTGTTAATTATTTAACATTACAAATAATCGTTATGCAACAATGCGTTGTGATTAAACAAACTATTGTTATTTGACTTACAAATCTCGAACACAAGAATAGCGAAGTAGTGTGTACTAGACATACTTTTCTGTGGTTAATTTCACCACAGAAAAATGCGGTTTTATGCACAAAAAGGTTTGTTTATTTTAAGAGACTTTTTAATGTAATTTAATTGAACATGAACAAACTTGCCTCAGTTATCTCGTGTTACCGTGTAGGGAACGTTTTATTCGGTGTGGGCCCCCAGTTAAGATTAAATGAAGAATTTGGGTCCAATTCGTAATAGGAGTTGCCGAGCCCTGCTCTAGAGTAAAACTATTATTAGTAACGGTCCAGTTGGACGAGGTTAATTTTTGCCAATAGCCTGGTGCTGCCAGTGGCCAAGCCAAGGATATTAAATGTCAAAATGTTAATGACATCGCGTGACATTTTGATGATGACACTGCTTTATGTTTCTGCGTTTAGTAGGCTCTTCGTTACAATGTGTGAAAGGCTGGTTTATGCGCGCTCTCTGAGGCTTGTAGCTGCAGTTGCACTGCACTTTACAATAAATAGCAAAGAAGCCCTCATTCCCCTCAATACGCCTCCCAGTGCCACGTGAGTTTTTGGGCCCGTGATGCAGCCAATCAGAGGCAATATTTGAAGCTCTTTGTAATATTTAATGCAAATTTTAATTTTATTACACACATGTGTTTTTAAAACGGTACACTTATCGTCAAGTTTTTGTAAACTGCGGCCCTCCATCCCAAAACATTGAAACTTTCTGACTAGCGAAATGTCACCTTAGAAAGTCTTCTTGGGGGAAGACGATGCAATACTTCCAGAAACACAAATTTGCTTTTTTCTTACTTCAGCAGATTTAATTATATTCGGTAATTTTTAGTATCACTATAACTTTTTTAACAATTCAATAACATTTTGTTAACTGCTGACGAACCCACCTTCAAACTTAATCACCCACACACATCTATTAAGTATCGCATTTTTGCACCGTTTACATTTAGTTATAAGTTCTGCAAGGCAAATCGTGTGAAAAGCCACATTTGCTTTTTGGTAATGCAAAAAACAAAAATCGTGCTGTCAGAATTGTTTTAATTGCAATCATCCTGTTTTGTAAGGAATTGTATGCTGCTATGCCAAGCCACAATGTGGGTTACCTTCATCTTCAGCACCAATCACCCGAAATTGGGCAAAACGAAAACTGTCGTATCATGAAGGTTTGAACTTTGTAGTTAATATAATCAACAAGCTAAACAAAGTTAGGTTTATATTTGAAAAATATTTTATGTTTACATGCAGATCCTGTACCTGTTAAGAAACCAGGAGGAATCCAGGACAACCAACCACTTACTCCTCATGTAAGATAAAAAAAAGATGCTTTTCTCTGACAATGTTTTTAAAAAGTTTGTCTGTAATTGCACAACAACCCCTTTGTTCATCTGCAAGGCAAAATTCAACCTTCGCACCAGAAAAGGGCATGGAAAGCAAATGGTTCCAGAAATTGTACAGAATACCACCAGAGCTTATTCTGAATCATCTGTTAAAAAAGAACAAGGTAAAAATGATGAAATAAGGCCGCAAGGAGCATTGGCAAATGAAACATTTGTTTGAGCCTTTGCTGAATGTAACCAAGTTTGTTTGAACACCATGACTCATTACAATGTTGCTAAAAGGTAATATTCATGTTTTCACAAATCAAGGGCTAAAAGTGTAAGAAATGATCCATAGTTAAACAAGTTTGATGCAAGCATTTGGAGCATTGCTTTGAAGTGGTGAAAGTCTAATAACATTTTGATGCACCATATTCCCGGTTGTATAGCACTGTTTTTACACATGCATGTTTTTGTGCAGCAATTAAAAAAGCACAAACAGTCCAGCTGGAAAATGTGGGAGATGTAACCAAGAAAGGGGACCAGTTAAATTGCACAACAGTTTTGCTGGTGAATGATTATAAATGCCAACCAATAATAGACCAATGATTATCATTAATGGTGCCAAATTATTTCACCCAGAAAAGCTACAAGTATGTGAAAACAATTGAAGAATTGGTGGAAAAAAAGGGAGCAAAACTGACAGTTGGTGGATGTATCGTTGATATTCCAGCTGGTGCATTGAAAACTGAAGTAAACATCAAACTGACAGCAGTGTATGGAGATCGACACAGCACAAATGTTGGTAGTTTTGTCATGTTTAATTCATACGCCTACTAACATTGTTTATGACAGGATGAAGTCGCACCACTCCTCAATTGTGAACCAGATGGACAGAAGTTTGAAAAACCTGTGACTATCCAGCTTCAAACTTGTCATGTTGCTAAGCCCTCTGAGAAAATTAAGGTAGCAGGCAAAACTTTGCATAGACATTTGTACCACATGTATGTACTTACTTTAAGATATATATGTTATTACCATTTAGCTGATATCAAAACTAAAGTTTTGTGTCAAAAATAAAATAAATAAATTCAAGCTTTTTTACATGGACTAATTATAGCCTGTTTTGTTGACCACATTAAAAATATAGATAGCTGCTAAATGAAATAAGAGTTTTATAAATTGCAGTAAGTTTTTCAAAGATGAATATTTTCAGATCAAGACCAGTGAGGACCGCAAAGCATGGGACATCATAAATGAAGTTGACCAGAGTGATGAAGATTACATTACCTTTAAAACTGACCACTTCTCATAGTATGTGGGCACATAATTGCAGAGAAAAAGTTTCAAATGTTAATAAGTGCCTTTTATAGTTTCCAGGCATTTCAGGAGGCCAGTGAGAAAAAAACATCAATGCAATTTGTCTTTTTCACAACACATGTTGACAAGTGTGAATCAAGAATGAGGTAAAATAAAAAAATCTTCTTCAACAAGTTTTCTTGAAATTTATTTCTCTTTTACTGCTGTAGAAATATCATGAATTGAAATGTTTTGTAGTCAAATTTTAAAACATTCTAATAGTGTTGTTCATGACTGTGAATAACTTTTTCAGAGTCAAACAAAAGCAGGAAAATTTCAACACAGTTTCCAGACTTATTGGGCCAGAGGGAGGAAAACTGGAGGTCAACGGATGTTCATTGGTGATTCCCCAAGGCGCTTTGTCTGCAGATGTGCTGATTTCAATGACTCCTTATGTCAAAAAAGTATGCAGCTTACTGTCAGCTCAGAGTGCAATTTGCATGTATTAAAACTCATAGGTTTATTCAAGTAATAAGCCTTTAACACACAAGTAAATTAAATCAATCTTCAACATTGCCCAAGACTTGCATGATAAGTAACAGCCCTATTACATGACCCTAAATTCACATGTATTGGCAAATTGTAATACTCGTCCAGAAAACTTGACATGAAATTAACAAAAATAACACAAATGTCATGTCATTTTCTTTCAGGTTTATTTGTCCAACGCCTGTTTCTCTATTAGGTCAAGAATAAAATCATACAAACTCTAAATTTGCACTCATGATAAATGGGTATCTGATGTTGTGCACAGTATCTTTTTGACCCAAATGACATTATGTCTTCAATTGTAATTGCGCAGTTAAAACCCATTTACATTAGCTTTAATTATTAGTACTGCTAATCTTTTATTTGTTTAATGTTTATCCTCCGAGAAGCGGGCGGAGCAACACCTGAATGCGCTATTATTGTAATGCTAATATTATGCCACCGCTTTATAGAAATAAGAGCTTCTTTCGGACTGCTTTGCAAAAGTCACTTTAAGGTCAACCTAGTAATTAGTGTGGCTACGGCCTTTTAATTATGATTTTGACATAGGCATGATGTTAGAAATGATTTGGTTTAATTTTGAAGGACATTGTTACTTTTTGTTTAAATTTTTTGTTTCAAATCCTAAACCGACCGCCTTGTAATAACAAGACTACCACTTTGCAACATATGTTTATGCTTGCAGATATAGTTGTGTTATAAAATGCATGGGAAACAAGGGATTTGATGTAATGTGGGTATTGAACATAAAGAAACCCCACCGGCTAGTTCCAATGTAATAAATATAATTCTAGTTATATTCTGTTTTAGTTGTTAAGTGTTAAAGTAAAAAACATATTGCTGCTGTGTATAGAATGGCGTTACCCCATATGTGAAATGTGGGCCTGCAGGAATTACCTTTCGAAAGAAAGTCACGATCACTCTTCCTTTGCTAAAACTGGAAAGCAAGTCACTGACGGCAAGTTGCACTAAATGTTTTGCTTTCAAAACAAACTTTTATTTGATTTTCAATTAGCATAGGATATTTTCAGCTTACATACTGTGCTTTATGCCTAATGCATCCTGGTCAACAAGAAAAAAAGGTTAATTATGCTTTACATTTTCCATTACCAAGTATGCTTGTCTTTATACCAAACAGGTCAAATTCTGTAATGAAGGGTCAACCTGGCAGACATTGAAAAAAAGGCCAAAAATCATGGATGGCAAGATATCTTTTCAAACAAACCATTTCACTTGGTATTGATAAAGCAAAATTGAACTTTAAATCTAAAAATGTAAATTTATAAGGGAGATGTAATTCCTAATAGTGGTCTCTAGCTTGTTTCAATTATCACATTTTTGGGTTGTAAAAAAAAAACTGATATCAACGCCAGTATTCATTTGGCATTAGCCTGAGCACCATGATATCTATTAGTAAACACTGGAAAACCAACGATTTTAATATTTTTAACAAAGCAAGTTTCAAAATAAAAAAATATGGCCTAATTCTATCTAATTTTTGAAATAAATGTAGGTTTGGAGCTGAAGGAGATGTTAACACAAAAAAGAAGCTGGTAAAATTTGGTGCGAGAAAACCTTTCATCCAAACTGAAAATTCTCTGCTGCTAAGTTCACTTGTCAGGGACAAACTGGACATTGTTGAAGATAGTGATGTTTTTAGGTGTTGCACCCTTGCTCATGAGGACCAGTTTGAAATGGAGTAAGCAATATACCTGTCAAAATTAGTCGCAATGAACTTGATACATTTTCTAATATATTGTCAGGAGAAGAGATGATCCCATTGCCATCCGGGTATCCAGTAATGCATTAACTTTTCAGTCACAGCAAAAAAACTTGTTCAGTTGTGACGATTCAATTTTTCACTACCGAATAAGTTGCACA
>QXVZ01023606.1:0-11460 GCA_008931825.1 Phallusia fumigata | reverse complement strand
AACAAAGTATGTAGGCGAAAACGCACATTGACGATGTGCGCTTCTCATTTTTGATTCACTTTTTGGAACTTTGCATGCTATTACTGACGACAATGTCGTGTTGGCTAGCGAAAACTGTTTAATTTTTTATCAACCTTTCTTGTATTGGAGGCAGTAGGTTTTACAGACAGTGTGACATTATTCATTGGTTCGAGCGGTAGTGCCCTGTGATTTTTAACGATGTGCTCTCCTAATGTTTTATTGGAATAAACTACAACTTTGCATGTTATTACTGACAACAATTTCGAGTTGGATATTGAAAACCGATATCTTAATGTTCAAAAGTTCGTGTTTTGGAGTCGGTACGTTTTAACAAAGAGTTACTTCATTACGTGGTGCCAATTGTCGTGCCTTGCAATTATTGACGCTGTGCGCTTTACATTTTGTATTCACTGATGTGAACAACTGAACATTTGTGTGCTTTTACTGACTACAATTTCAAATTGGCTAGTGAAAACCGTTGAATTTTATGTTGAACCGTTCGTGTTTTACAGCCTGTATGTATTCTTGGACAGAGCGACTTTGTTGTGTTGTTCCTGCGGTCGTGCCTTGCGATTATTGACGCTGTGCGCTTTTCATTTCGAATTCGCTGATTGAAAAAAAAAACACTGAATCTTTGCTTGCTGTTATTCCCTATAATTTCAAGTTGGCTTGTGAAAACAGTTTTATTTCATGTTAAACCGTTTTTGTATTGGAGGTTTTAGGTTTTCTAGGACTGTGTGACTTTGTTCCTTGGTTCGAGCAGGCGGGCCTTGCGATTAATGACGATGTGCTCTTTTTATTTCAAATTCGCTGATTGAAAAAATAACTGAATCTTTGCATGCTGTTACTGCCTACAATTTCAAGTTGGCTAGTGAAAACAGTTTTACTTTATGTTAAACCCTTCTTGTATTGGAGGTTTTCGGTTTTCTAGGACAGTGTGTCTTTGTTCCTTGGTTCGAGCAGGCGGGCCTAGCGATTAATGACGATGTGCTCTTTTTATTTCGAATTCGCTGATTGAAAAAAAAAACACTGAATCTTTGCATGCTGTTACTGCCTAATTTCAAGTTGGCTAGTGAAAACATTTTTTTTTTGTGTTGCACCATTCTTGTATTGGAGGTTTTAGGTTTTCTAGGACTGTGTGAGTATACTCCTTGTTTCGAGCAGACGGGCCTTGCGATTAATGAAGATGTGCGCTAATAATTTTTGATTCACTGATTGAACAAACCGAAACTTCGCATGTCGTTACTGACTAAAATTTTGATTTGGTCAGTGGAAACCGTTTAGTTTAATGTCAAACCGTTTGTGTTTGAGATCCTGAACCGTTTTGCACAAACCTACCTCTTTGTGTGGGTTGAACGTTCGTGCCTTCCGATCATTGACGATTGGCGATTTTCATTTTTGATTCACTCTTTGGAACAAAGTGAAACTTTGCATGCTGTAACTGGCTACAGTATGCTTTGGCTAGAAACTGTTCAATTGGTTTGTTAAACCGTGCTTGTAATTGAGGCAGTAGTATTTGAAGGACAGTGTGGCTTTATTCATGTGCCCTTCTTATTTTTGATTCAATGATTGGAACAAACTGAAACATTACATCCTGTTTTTGTCTACAATTTCAATTTGGCTAGTGTAAACTGTTTAATTTTTTTGTTAAACCGTTTAATTGGAGGCAGTAGGTTTTCTAGGACAGAGTGACTTTATTCCTTGATACAAGCGGTCGGGCCTTGCTTTGATGTCAAACTGTTCGTGTTTTAGATCCAGTAGGCTATGAACAGAGCGAATTTTTTTCGTGGTTTGAACGGTCGTGGCTTACGATTAATGAAGGTGTAACGATGTACGCTTTTCATTTTTGATTCACTCTTTGAAACAAACTGAAACTTACATACTGTGACGACAACTTCGAATTAATTAAAAAAATTTTGTTAAACTGTTTGTGTTTTAGTGGCAGTACGATGTCTTGAACAAAGGCGATTTCATTGCCTAAATCGAGCGGTCGTGCCTTGCGACTAATGACAATGTGCGCTTCTCATTTTTGATTCAATGATTGGAACAAACTGAAACATTACATTCTGCTTTTGTCAACAATTTCGCGTTGACTAGTAAAAGTCGTTATATTTGATGTAAACGCTTTCGTGTTTAAGAGCTAGTAAGTTATCTTGGACCACCCGATCCGTGTAATTTTGTGCGCTTTAAGCTGTCGAATTCTGTTAAAATCCCGAGCCTTTACGCTGTCAAATTAGATTCTGTGTTACGGATTCTACGCTACAATAGTCTTTCACCAGCGATCATACTTTAGGGGGTTCCCCTTCACCTGCTACCGGTTTCGCGTGGTAGATGACAAACTAAACTAAAATAACACTGCACAGCTTGTGTAGTCGTCAAAATGCGGTGCAAATTAGGACGAAGTGCCACAGGATACAATTTATTTTGTGCTTCCCTCAAAAATGGTGGCAAGTTGAAAGTATCCCAGTTTTTTGTAAGTGAAGTTGCAAAAATTGTAATAGGTGGGCATGTTTGTTAGACGACAGTAATCGTGGTCACGCAAAGTGCAGTTTTTGAGAGACAGATAGCTGGTGCCATTCAGACTGCTGGTATTTCGCAAAGGTGCAATGGAAATAGGTTGATTTTTGTTAGTTCCAAAAACTAAGCCACATAGAAATTTGTCCTAGATTGAAAAATTGACATGTATTTAAGGAGCTGCATAGTATAAACTAGATCAGTTGGTCCTCGCGCATTTCTGGCAGTAAGCTTCCTACAAAGCTTAAATGTAACACGTTTAAAAATGTTCCAATATAGTTGAGTTGAGTTTATTTTGCTTGGTGAAAGAATACATAGTGACACAATAGCACTAAATTAATCACCAGGCCGGAATTTGTATTAAACCTCTGTCCATTTGTTGTTTATGCCCGACTTGTGGGCAATATTTGCACGTTATTTGCTGCCCGTTATAGGTGCAGTAGAACTCATATCCATTTCATTTAACGTAGCTTGGGATTGTTTTTTTTTCCACGTCTGCTCTGTCAAGAGCAAGTATTCTCATTCCAGTTAACAGGCCATTTTTGTCTTTTCTGTGCTGAATATTTTTCACTTCTCCAAATCTGTTTTGGAATTCTTTTCTAATTTCGTCGTTAGGAAAGGGAATAGGCACCCANGAACAAACCATACCTGTGGCAATTTCCTGCTAAGGCTCGAGTTTTCGTTGAGGAATTTAGCGGTTGGTTGACCAAGAAAGTATTTCTTAAACAAACAGCGAAAATGGTAAAATTCTAATTTAAAGTTGTACCCAAATTTCTTTCCTTCTTTGTGACTGAAACTTACTTCTTGGACGGTTTCAACCATGCATCCTTTGACCAGCAAAAGTTCCCAAATCACTTTGAAGCTCATGATAACTATCAATGTCAGAGCTACTTTCCTCATGTTTACATTTAGACAGCATGCAAACCCCATCATTACGAAACCAACACCAGGTTGACGTAAAGTTTGTTTGAAATCCTTTAATTAACCGACTAGCAACATGTCTTTTCGGCGACAAACCAATGCAAATCTATTAAGCAGCTAATCTGCCGAATCTATTAGGCTCGTCTAATTCCTTTGACGACCCATGAGAGGAAACGCAATCGTCGGATACTACTGACAGCAAACACAATGGTTTGAAACTGTGGCATGACACGTGCGCTGTGCAATGGTGTGTTTAGGCACCCGATCCGTCTAATTTTGTACGCTTTAAGCTGTCGAATTCTGTCAAAATCCCGAGCCTTTACGCTGTCAAATTAGATTCTGTGTTACGGATCCTGCGCTTCAATAGTCTATCACCAGCGATTTAGGGAGTTCCCCTTCACCTGCTACGGGTTTCGCGTGGTAGATGACAAACTAAAATAGCACTGCATAGCTTGTGTAGTCGTCCAAATGCGGTACAAATTAGGACGAAGTGCCACAGGATACAATTTATTTTGTGCTTCCCTCAAAAATGGTGAAAGTTGAAAGTATCCTAGTTTTTTGTAAGTGAAGTTGCAAAAATTTTAATAGGTGAGCATGTTTGTTGGACGACAGTAATCGTGGTCACGCAAAATGCAGTTTATGAGAGACAGATAGCTGGTGCCATTTGGACTGCTGGTATTTCGCAAAGGTGCAATGGAAATAGGTTGATTTTTGTTAGTTCCAAAAACTAAGCCACATAGAAATTTGTCCTAGATTGAAAAATTGACATGTATTTAAGGAGCTGCATAGTATAAACTAGATCAGTTGGTCCTCGCGCATTTCTGGCAGTAAGCTTCCTACAAAGCTTAAATGTAACACGTTTAAAAATGTTCCAATATAGTTGAGTTGAGTTTATTTTGCTTGGTGAAAGAATACATAGTGACACAATAGCACTAAATTAATCACCAGGCCGGAATTTGTATTAAACCTCTGTCCATTTGTTGTTTATGCCCGACTTGTGGGCAATATTTGCACGTTATTTGCTGCCCGTTATAGGTGCAGTAGAACTCATATCCATTTCATTTAACGTAGCTTGGGATTGTTTTTTTTTCCACGTCTGCTCTGTCAAGAGCAAGTATTCTCATTCCAGTTAACAGGCCATTTTTGTCTTTTCTGTGCTGAATATTTTTCACTTCTCCAAATCTGTTTTGGAATTCTTTTCTAATTTCGTCGTTAGGAAAGGGAATAGGCACCCATCCTACGGCCACATTCAGTTTGTCAGATTCATATAATCTCACGGAATATGCTGTATCAACTTGTACCAGTTTTTCAAACAATTCAAGTACTGCTTGTCTTGTTGTGCACGTAACGTCCAGTAGGTTCCCTTTTCGTTCTGAGATTCCGAACCCTATCAAAGTGTCCGCTGAAGCGTCGAAGGGCGGACTCGGTGCTGTATTGCTACAGCTTTTTGAGGGTGAAGATTGGTTGCCCGTAGCGTATGCATCGCGAAGCATGACTGCTGCAGAAACAAGGTATGCGCAAATTGAAAAGGAGATGTTGGCGATTACATTTGCGTGTGAACGTTGACGGACCATAAGCCGTTAATATCCCTTTTTGCCAAAGAACTTAACGGTTGCCCTCTACGCATTCAAAGGTTGATGATAAGACTGCAACGGTATGATTTTTTACCAATTTACACTTCCGGAAAATATATGTATATAGCTGATCTTTTATCCCGATCTGGAAGTAATGATGTTGCGGAATCGTCTGAATGAGAAAGTGTGTCGTTGTATGTAGATTTGGTTGTGTCGTCTTTTTCTATTTCACCGTGGTTACAAAAGGAACTGCAACGAGAAACTCCAGCTGTATACCTTACATGACTGGCCAAGGAACAAAAACAGTTGTGACACATCTGAGCAGGACGACCACCTTATCGATTTCAAATTCTTAAAACTTTATTTTTTCCATGTTTGGAGTACCGGAGGAGGTCGTTTCGGACAACGGGGCCCAGTTTGTCAGCGAGGAATTTTTGCAGTTTTCCAAAGATTGGGAATTTAAGCACGTAACATCCAGTCCTTATTTTGCGCAGTCGAACGGGAAGGTGGAGAGGTCGGTGCAAACGGTGAAGGGAATGTTAAAGAAAATTGGGACCAGCAGAGAAGCTGTATGCAAAGGCCTGTTGGTCTTTCGTAGTTCTCTTCTATGTGGTCTTTCACCAGCACAGCTTTTATTTGGTCGAAGAATTAGAAGTAATCTACCAATTAATTTAAATCTTCTTTAAACCAGTTCCAGCAACTTTCAGCGAAGTTTTGAGGAGGAGAAACGAAAGCAAAAAGCTTCTTATGATCGGCATTGCAGAGCACTGACAGGACTACCAATCAATTCGAAAGTGCGGATGTACGATGTACCAAAGAAAACATGGGTACAAGAAGGGACAGTTCTGCAATTGGTTGGTCCTCGGTCGTATGTTGTTGAAACTGATGATGGTGCGGTATATCGTCGCAATCGTGTGCATTTGCGTCCTGTTAGTATTTCTTCGACTCGTGCCAGTAATCGTGTGTGTCATACATAATAGGTTTGTAGTAACGTGTTTAGACTTGTGTTAGGAAAGGAAAGATGTGATGTTTATGTAAATACGTATTCATCCGCTAGTTAGCGCACCACGGACAAATTAAGTGGTCCGAACCGGTATACGGTTTTTGAACCTGTTTGACCCTTTTGTTTAGTTTTTGTTCTAGCTACTTCCTGTTTTACTGCACCTCCACGTTCTATGAAGTTACCGGGGTGACTTATGCGCTGCAAAAACGTGAAAGAGGTAGAAAACAATCTTTTAAAAGTACATCTTCGATAAGCGCACAATTTTTAGGCATGTAAATGCTAGTTCAACGCTAACTTGTTTAGCTGGAACACCCTTCACGGCAGTTGCAACTGATACCTCGGATCTCGCAAAACACCGTACAACAACCCCAAAATCTTTAAAAGCACAGACAAATCCATTTACATTTACAGCTTCCCCGCCTATGGTTGTATCAACGTTTAAGAAAAGAAACGCAATGCAACCAGTCTTTACTCATTACATACATTCGCAAAACAACTTCGGCAAAGGACAGTACTGAAATGATGGACAGTCCGGTAACTCCAGCCTACATGTTTTGTCCCAATGATGAAACCGTTGTCGCAACATGCAAGCCCGTATCAGGCCTCATTATGAACAAAATTCCTTTCAACCAAGTATTTAATGATAATTGAGTTGTTCGTCTTTGTAACTACGTTCGCCCTCATCAATATGGATACATCTTTGTGATGTTTATGTAAATACGTATTTATCCGCTAGGTAGCGCACCACGTAACATGTGCTCCCTTTGCCCTGTATATATAGCGCCACGACCTTACAACAGACACTCTTTTACCTCTGGGAGGTTGGCGTGCTGCTGTGTGTTTCAGTTCTTGACATGGTGTCAGAAGTGCAGGATGGACAAGTGTTTAACGCCTGAAGCAATGATTTGAATAGCCGAAAAGGAAGAGAGTTCTTTGTTGTTGCATGTGCTCGGGGATCGAGGACAAGAAATTTACAACACTTTCAAGTTTGAAGAGGGAGCTGAACTGCGCTTTGATAATATTGTCGAGCAGTTCGATTCTTTTTGTTGCCCTAGACGTAACGTAACGTTTGAACGGTTCAAGTTTTTTACTCGTGCTCAAAGACGTGGTGAAACCTATGAAAATTTTACAACTGATTTAAAAAAGATGGCTGCAACATGTGAATTTGGGAATCTAAGGGACTCGCTTATACGTGATAGGTTGGTGTGTGGAATTATATGTGACAAAACTCGACAATGTCTTTTACGTGAAGAAGACTTGACTTTGGAGAAGGCCATGAAAATATGCACAACACATCAGTCGGTCTTGTCGCAAATCGGAGAAATTAAATGTAATTTCATTCATGCAGGATCCTCTGTTGATGAGGTAAAAAGTGTTTTTAGGCAGTCTCGAGGACTACCTTCATGGTTAGCTAACCGCGTTCCAGGTCGCCCTACCCAGCCACGAAACACGCAAACAATTTGCAGCAACTGCGGATTGTACCATCAAAGGCAGTGCCCTGCCTGGGGAAAGATTTTCTTCAGGTGCCAAGGAAGAAACCACTTCGCCAGACACTGTCCAAATGTTGCCCAGAGCATTAACACCATTGAAGAATTTCAAGTTGGTACCGTACATGTGACAGTAAAGATTGGACTATAAAGGCGACGATCAATGGTTACGAACATCAGTTTAAGGTTGACACTGGGGCCCAAGTAAATTTGTTGGCATTGACTGATATTAGAGCCATTCCATGTAGAAATTCAATAAAGCCAACAAACGTGCGCCTGTTTTCCTACACCCAACATCCGTGTCCAGTTTGTGGTAAAATAGATCTTCTAAAGTACCGCAATCTACAAGTGGTTCTGCCATTTATTGTTGTAAATACGCCATCGACACCGATTATTGGTTTGCAGGGTTCAAAAATCCTTGGGTTGATCCAATCAGTTGATTCTGTCTTGATTGGTTATCGGAACTTGTTCAGCCAAGACAAAGAATTTTTTCTCAATCGCGCTGTACAGCGTGAACCTTTTTGTGCTACCATCGCGTGAGGAACTTATAAGTCAGTTTGCCAACGCAAAATACTTTAACAAATTAGATGCCTTATCCGGATTTTGGCAGATTAAACTTGATGAAAATAGTTCCCGTTTGTGTACTTTCAACACGCCATTTGGGAGGTAAAGATTTCTACGGCTACCGTTTGGTATTTCGTAAGCTCCGGAGGTTTTTCATAAATCCGTATATATGATGTCTGAGCACACAGTGAGCGTAGTTACTTCTATGGACGACATTGTTGTATGGGGAGCTACCAAAGAGGAACATGATAAAAGACTTGAAAATGTACTTGAAATACTACTAAATAACATCACGAAGCATGACTGCTGCAGAAACAAGGTATGCACAAATCGAAAAGGAGATGTTGGCGATTACATTTGCGTGTGAACGCTTTCACCAGTATGTTTACGGTCAGCGTTTTCTTGTTGAGACGGACCATAAGCCGTTAATATCCCTTTTTGCCAAAAAACTTAACGGTTGCCCTCTACGCATTCAAAGGTTGATGATAAGACTGCAACGGTGTGATTTTTTACCAATTTACACTCCGGGAAAATATATGTATATAGCTGGGCTTTATCCCGATCTGGAAGTATTGACGTTGCTGAATCGCCAGAATCAGAAAGTGTGTCGTTGTATGTAGTTTTGGTTGCGTCGTCTTTTTCTGTTTCACCGTGGTTACAAAAGGAACTGCAACGAGAAACTCAAGCTGATTTGCAGCTCGAAAAAGTTGTGAGGTATCCCTTTCCTAGGCTGGCCAAGAAACAAAAACAGTTGTCACCCACAAGCAAAATTGTTTTGGAGCTTCCGCCACGAACTTTCGGTTGTAAATAACATGCTTGTGCGGGGATCGCGTATAGTTGTTCCACTGCAAATGAGACCCCACTTTTCATTTAAAGAAAGAAAAATTAAGAAAACCTTCCGACGAGAATACATCGGTGACACACGCCGAATAAACAACATCATGAAAGTCGAAGGGTCGCTGTCTGATCGGTAGCATGAAGGGTGACAAGGTTCTACTAGCAACACAACTTGTCAAGCGGTACCTCGGCCATGGTCTCAAGGTCACCGGGATCTACCGGGTCATTTGCTGTAAACAGAAGATAAACCCTCCAACCGGTCGTCGGGGAAATGTTTAAGATTTGGAGTAAGAATCCGGCTTGAGCGTGTGTAACTACTGTTACCGGACTATCAAATACGTGGACAAAAAAGGTCTCACTGTCAAAAACAAACCACATGTTAACGTCAAGTACTACAGGTCTAAATTCCTTAGCGGCCCGCGTGTTTGAGACCCCCAGTGTAAACAGAACATTTATTGTAGCGGCTAAGCCAAAACTTTCTTTTTGTTGCGACAACATGACAAACAAAATCCTTAAAACCATTTCCGTGGTTTGAATGTCGCGCACTAAAAACATTTTACCAGAATTTGCAGGTTTGTGATTTCGCATAAAACTTCCAATCCACCTGCAGAAATATCAGTTCAAAATGCAACAATGCATTTTGTCAACCATCGAAATTCAACTCAAAAGTGTACATTGAAAACAATCCTTTTTCACTTTGCTGATTCCTTTACAAATCAACTTAAGATGGCAGTGCTGGATATCCAGCAATTCAAAAGGTCGATTCAGCTGTGGGAGGATTTGAGCAAAGGCAAAGCTGTAATGGATAAGATGGGTCAAACTTTAAGGGAAATTGCGAGTCAACAGATCTAACAAAACAACATGAAAAAGGTTTATTACTGTTAGTAAAAATCTTGCAAGCAAATGCGTCCCCCCCCCCCCGGGTACTTCAAACAACCACCGATCAACCAATTTACTGTACAAACGGAACACTCCGTACCTAACTCCTGCTTAGGCATAAATTTTGAGATAGAAAACTTAAATTTCTTTCATAGCAAAACTTGCACTTGACAGATGTTTGTGCATGACCATTACACGGCTCATGCGAGAATAAATGCACATTTCCATAGGATAACTAAAACACTTGTTGATATTAAACAGATGTGAACACCCCAATATTCGATCCAATTGGTCGATGATACAATATGAAGGTTAGGAGCAAACATGATTGAAATGGACCACAATTGCCAGAACCTCGCAAACAAAATTGTCATGTGATAAACGATTTGTTTGATATCTTCCATAGTTTCTGCGTAAGTAAGTATACCCATTACATACATTACTTCTTGTCGACGTTTTTTTACTAAACTTTCCAAACTCTTCATGTTTTTCATAGTGTGACTGCCACACAAATGCAAAAAATGGCTTTTCGAGTTGTTTTATGTAGATACCCAAGCCTTCATCGGAGAGGTGGATGTTGTCGTACCAGAGATTACTTGAATTGGGAACTATAATATTCATAAACTCGGCTCCTCTCCCGGTCGCAACCGTTCGAATCGCCGGGTTTATTTCTGCGATGAAATGGCCTTCACAGTACCAATGAAGTGGTAGTATCACACAGCAAAACACCTGTCTTGACACAACTTGTGTAGTTGTAAGAAGGACTTTCATACGTAACCAATCTTTGCGAGGGATAACTTATTCGCAACATATGTTCAATCAGGCGACCAACATCTCCGGTAATGTTTCCATTTGAGTCCAGCGGGGTTTGTCTGGATCTACGCGAGTTTTCTTAAAACGTTGTTGGTCCCAAGAGCCAACACTACCACACTGAATGCTAAATAATAAATACAATAAACTAAAATGTAAAGTTTAACTCTCCTACACTTTAAAATACAGTTCTCCTGCGGACTGTTGCAAAAAAACAAGTTACCACTCGAAAAAAGTCAGTCCTTCTGTCCTGGTATTATCAATCTACCTTGTGCCATTCCTTCCATTTGTTTCCATGATCTCTGTTGGATCCCTCAAGTTACAAAATTTTTCTGCAACTGCCTGCTTCACCTCTTTTGGAGCCCTGGTTACGGCAGTTATTAGTTTTCTTGCATCTGTCACAGTTGTTTCGAAAAAATGTTGCAGTTGTTTGTTTACAAAGAATGTTGAATGGAGTAGAGGGCCTTATGTTCTCAACTTAGTTCCAGAATAAGCCGGTATTGCATAATCTTCAATCTTTAGTTTGAATGTAGTTCTTTGATTTAAACTCATAAGATTTAATTACCTCCGCAGGAAATTCACATTCTCCCAGCCTGTGCCGTGATTTTCGTTTGAAGTATTGCTCGCGTTTTTCTTTTTCTTCCGTTGCTTTTTTATCCACTTTTTTCCCAATTTCTTTAAATGCATTATTAAGTCCAAATTTATTTTAGGGTTTTTCAATGCCATGAAGTGGAGAAAATCTTCACTTCGTGCTGGACAAGTATGCCTTCGCTAATGTTAGGAAAACTTTGGTGGATTTCTTTTTCCTGAACCGGTGGTTGGATACTTTACTGTGAAACACTAATGCTAG